>JAODUE010000116.1:5000-10000 GCA_027564755.1 Amblyopsis hoosieri
GCACACTACATCACAGTAATTCAATATGCATCTAATCAAGAGAGTATCTTACATAATATCTCCTAGATTCGCTATGACTTGTTGTTAATTTCCACAGTTGGGCGTGGCGTGGGCAGGGGACTCTGTAACAGACAGGTTACACCAAACCACGTGTGCGCACGTTTTAATGGCATCAAACACAGCCACGTCATGGCAACCTTCGCTGCTGTCTTGACAACCATAGGCCAAATACCAGATATTAGAAAAGCGTTAGAACAATACGAAAACTAGATACAAATCGAAAATGCGGGACATCGTCTCAATATGGGACGTGGAAAATGGATGGATGAAAATGCTGGACTGTCCCGCACAAAGCAGAACATCTGGTCACCCTTCTTTGATTGGCTATAACTCATTGGTCGGCCTCATACACCGTACCTTTTTTAATTAAAACAAAAAAAGTCATACGACGGCAATCCGGCTGTGCTTTAGTTTATTATCACTGTGTTGTTATGCGTTGGCTACATTGCCTTTGAACTTTCATGCCAATAAAGCAAATTGAATTTAATTGAACTGAGAGAGAGAGAGAGAGAGAGAGAGAGAGAGAGAGAGAGATGGCCGAGCAGATAAGGTGGTTGCCTGGCGCCGGCCTGTGTCTAATGTGTCGCCCACATGCTGGGGGCGATGACAGGATCAAACCGACCGTCAGTGTTTTGCACTTAACTCCTCTGTTACTTTGATCCCCGAGTGTGGATGTGCATGAGTGTAAACAAGTGAGTTGGTGTGTGTGTGTGTGTGTGTGTGTGTGTGTGTGTGTGTGTGTGTGTGTGTGCGTGAGTGTGTGCACGCGCGTCCAGGGATGGGCAGTATTTATGAACATGTATTTGAAATATGTATACTTGAAATACAAAATAGTATTTTGGAATTTGGAATAGGGTTGATGAAAATGCATTTATATTTTTTAATAAAAAATACTATAAAATAATTTCTGTGAGATGTTTATTTTGGTGCAGCCTCTGATTGGTAGCCTGGTGTAACCAGACCTGAAATTCACTTTGTGAACAGGATCTGGACACGCTCCCATTGGATAATGTTTTTACTCACCACATCCCACATGGCCAAGCACCTCTGGTTAATTTTAAAACTATTTATTTAGCCTTCAACTAACCAGTGTTGCTCCAACTTTTGTATTGCTTCATCTAGCTCTACCACTATTTCAAACACTTGACTTCAACGCATATCTTCAACGTCATTGCATTTAACCACCCCCACTGGACGCTGATTGGTCCACCATCGGACCAATCAGACAATTCATCTGTGTGAAGTGATCAGGGTTTCCAGACAGTCGGGTGGATGTGGAAAGACCGGATTTCTTTTCAGCACGCACACACAGACAATTGGCGGACTGTGAGGCGATATTCGCTAAATTTAACTAAATGTGTATTAGCTAACTATCGCTTAAAGGTAGTCTATTGTCAGCAGTCGCAAGCTAATTATAAGCTAATACACTTTTGCGAAATTGACCAATATCTCATCACATTTCGCTAGTGTGCTGTTCTCTTTGCGTGCTTAAAAAATTAACTGATTCTTATACACAACCCTTGCTCCGTAAATAGTAACATAACAGTAACATAACAGTGGCAAACACCGCTCACATAATAAATAAAACCGTAATCCCTCCACGGAGGGCCACGAAGGGATATTGTTTTGATTTGAGTTTTAATTAAATTTGCAAGCGTTCTCGAGAATTACTGCCCCTGCCCTTATTTGGTTGCATACTGTATGTCAGTTTTCTTAAGCAAAGAAAAGAACATTGTCCAATTAAAGGTATAATCAGTGCAGTGGGACAAAAAGATCACCTGTTCTGGCTTGTAAGCCCCTTTTTTTTTGTTTCCTTAGCTGATTGTCTGAGCTCACTGTTAAAGTACATTTTTAAATTCTAAATCTAATATTATTATATTTACTCACGGTGTGCTAGCTGCCCATTCCATGAAAATTATCCAGTATTTCTAAATAGTAAACAAAGTGGTGCAGACCGCACATACAGTACAGTATTACAGTACAATATCCTAGTCTTCACAATGTGTTTCCGATGTGTGGGGGGCATTTTTCCAAAATGACTGATTATACCCTTAACTAACTGAATCAGTTTACAGGTGAATGGTTGTGCTAGAGCAAATAGGCAGACTGATTTCATGCTCCACTGGAAGTATTTTTATTTATAACGTTTTTTTAAATAAAAAAATACAGTAGATTATTTTGACACATTGCTGTATTTTGTAGTTTCTTTTGATACACTTTTTTGCCCATTCCTGCGTGCATGTGAGCATGTGTGTGAGTTTCCAATGCATGTAAAGTTAGGAATGAGGGAAGCGTTTCAGATACAAACAGAATGTGTTTAATCAGATGTCGTCAGTGTCGACAGACGTGGCGGACCATGTTATTCCCATAATGCTTCTTTGTGGGAGAACGCCCCCCCCCCCTCCCCCCCAGCCATCCTGAGGGGGGGGGGGGGGCGGTCACAAGGTAGGGAGCATTTCTTGGAGGGGTTCACGACTCACGAGTCAAAAACGTTACACCCACACACACACACACACACACACACACATGGTTTCCCCATAACCCTTTACAGCCTTTTGCTGTGTAACTCTGACCAGTGTCTAACCATCTGTCCTGCTCCCCGGTTGCTGGTAATAGCTAGTCAACCCCCTCCCCCTCGTTCCCCTCCTCCCCTCCCACACACGTCTCCCCTTTCTCCCCTCCTGCCTGTCTCCCCCTCCTGGCCCAAAACAACAGCCACACCTTTCTACTAGTAGTTAATCACACCGTTAAATAGTGGATAGACTCTCATAGGGCTGCATAAGGAAGAACAATCCACACACACACACGCGCACGCACATGCATGCACACGCACACACAAACACGGACACGCGCACACACACACACACACACACACACACACACATGCATATGCACACGCACACGCAAGCGCACACACTTAGACATTGCATTTATGCATTTAATAATAATAATAATAATAATAATAATAATAATAATAATAATAATTCCCCACACCTCCACATGTGTATGTCAGACACTGGTGGATGGTTTTCACATGCGCACACCCAAGACGTGCACGAGCCCACTCACACAATGGCTGGCGTGGAAACGTGCTAGCGCACCGCTACGCTCGCTGGACGGCAAGACGGCCGCTTATCGCCCGGGAAACGAGCGGGAGGAGTCGCAGCTGTAAGAAGGTGCCCATGTGTCTATGGGAGAGATAATGTGCTCTCACACACACACACACACACACACACACACACACATAGGAGTCCAGGAGGTGAGAACAGCAGCAAAGTTAGCTTATGTCCCGCTAGCCCGCGGATGAAAGCAGACATCTCCGCTGACTAAACACAAACGCAGAGTATTGGCACTATTTTACTGTCGCCTATTAAAGATCGTGGCCTGCATGCCGGTTGCTCGGTAACTGTCTAAATACAGTGTCTGAGTGGCGTGCAACTGTTAAGTAGCTGGGTGTCGCGTTGCGTCGTTCCGAGCCCAACCCAAAGGATATCTTATATACTATACTGTGTGTGTGTGTGTGTGTGTGTGTGTGTGTGTGTGTGTGTTGGACATGCGTTGGACTTGTTGTTACAACATTATTATTGCTGTCCTCTATCATTTTGTGTTATACACGCCTTTCATTGGTGACATGATGTTTATATGAACAAGACTGTAAAGATTGTGCGTGTGTGTGTGGGTGTGTGCGTGTGTGTGTGTGTGGGTGTGTGTGTGTGTGTTATGCAGGCTCTGCATGTCTATTCAAGACTGCAAAGAGATTGTGTGTCTGATTTGGTTGCGGGTGTGAGCAAATGTGTGTGTGTGTGTGTGCGTGTGTGCGTGTACATACGCGTGTTATGCCTAACCAGGTTATTTCACGCTGGCTTGGATATGGATGTTTTTCTCAATTTTTAACTGGTGGAAAGCTAAAGCCCAGGCTTCCTCTGCACTAACCCACAGTCAAAATAGGCTTGTTTAGGCTGCGGAGGGATTAGCAGAGGCTCAGCTGCAGGCCAGCATGTGTGGAAGCAACTGGTCACTCTGTTAAAGGGTCTGTGAGGGAGCAGGACAAAGGTGGATGAGCCCAGTTTAATGGTACGTTGGGTGGACGGACATCATATGGAATATGAGCCACACAATACTGTGCGTAGATCAAAACAAATAATATTTAAACATTCACAAACAAGTCATCATGTCAAACGTATCAAAAGAAACATTGAATCTAAATTGGGCTCTGAACTGGATTAACACCAACATCGGAGTTGTTTTGAGCATCGTTGCAGAGAGAGAGAGAGAGAGAGAGAGAGAGAGAGAGAGAGAGAGAGAGAGAGAGAGACAGAGAGAGAGAGAGAGAGAGAGAGAGGGAACTATGAAGGAAACAAACAAGTAAAAAAAGCCCAAAACCAAACAGCCCAGTCAGATCTTGTGTGTGTGTGTGTGTGTGTGTGTGTGTGTGTGTGTGTGTGTGTGTGCGCGCGTGCCTGCGTGACTGCTGTGTGTGTTGGGGCAGTGTGCCGTGTGGTTAATTAGCCGTGCCAGAGCCTAATCCCTCTCTGGGGTCATCTGCTGGGGTCGAGCCTACAAAGAGGAAAGGTCACGGAAACATCCGGGCCAACGCATTAATGTTGGCTTCATACTGTAGAGGTGTGTGTGTGTGTGTGTGTGTTGGGGTGGGGGGTGTTAGAGAGTGGATTCTGCAAGTGTATTTACATTTAGACAACATTTTAGGCTTTCTCCTTACATTCGCATCCAAGGTGACCCAAAAATCAGCAATCAACAATTACTGTGAATAACTCGTTCACCAGGCAAGCAAGAACAAGCAACCCAGAATAAGATATGATCAAATAATATTACTAACAGTAATCCATACTAGGTTGAGAAGAAGGCATTGATCGTCGGTGTAGAAGAATAGAGGATATTTTATAATCATTGTAATGCATTCAGTTACAATAATTAATTGG
>JAODUE010000117.1:0-13551 GCA_027564755.1 Amblyopsis hoosieri
TGTGTTGGAGCAGGGAGACATCTAAAACATGCAGGGCTGCGGCTCTCCAGGACCAGGGTTCCCTACCCCTGCCATAGGGTGCTCCATCACACATTGGAAATGCATTGAGAAGGCTAGGGTATTGCTGTTGTGTGTTGCCTACACCACTGTGTGTTCCTATGTACCGAGGCAGGGCTGTGCATGTAAGTACCGGATTCTCTTTCCAGCACGCATAGAGAATGACAAGCTAGCAGATCGCGAGGAGATAATTGGTGAATTTGACTAAATGTGTATTAGCGTACACTACAACCACTTACTATAACTTTAAAGTGAAGGCTGAACACTGCAAATAAAGTACACAAGGATGACACAAGACTAGACTTGAATGGAAACATGTTTTTGAATTAAACTCAAAGTGTAGATGTTCCTACACCTTCCCATAATGGCTGATGTGCCCCTCTACCCTCCTCTACATTATCAAAGGCTCACATTGTTCTCTGCAAGCCTCCTAAAGCCACAGCTCCCTGTTTATGTTGAAATACCAACAGCTGAGTTCTGTAGCCAGATTTACACAAGAGTCTGTTTTTCAACTAAATTGTTGCCCGGAACAGCCATTGCCATCTGGCTCAATAACACATAATACTATTTTCCAGCACATACAACTAATAGCACAGTAAACAGGGGGAATAATACTGTACACGTTGATGTGTTTATCAAGCAACAAAACCCCTAATAACACAGATAGCATCAGGAACCACATTAGCAGCCCTCACCCCTGCAAACGGAGAGCATGCAGCAGGATCATGAAGAGCTAGAGTCTGCTACATTTGGTGTCTGTCTGTCCATACAGTATGGCCAACATGAATATTGTCCATCTATTGGCCAACACAAAAAGGCATAATCTATAGAGGAATATAGTAAAGCTGTTACGGGCAACAGTTTGCAGCCATTTATGTTGTATTGTTGGAAAATGTCAAAACACTCTAACTTTTAAATGATAAAATGTTATATGGGAATTTATTTTAAATGTACACATACAGTATGAATATGGTATATTTTATACAGTGTAGTGGTATTATATGTTCACACTGCGATGAGTTATGACTCAGCAAGGACAGAGAAATATAGAGCAGCACCTATTCTGGCACCGGAAACCACAAACCATATGAGCCATAAGCCAGCGCTTGACAGTTGCACATTATTTTCCAACTGATCAACAACTCTGCAACGTTGACGGATTTTTCTCTCCTACACCTGAGAACAATCAGTCAGCGGGTCCGTGGCTTTGTCAGGTGTGTTTCAGTGTCAAAGCTGTGGGCGGCAGCAGCCATAAACTCACGCCGGTGCTGCCAAGACAGGCCAGGGCCGCGTTGTGGAGGTGGCTAGCCATTGACACACTTTATGACAACACTATAGCACTGCAACAGTAGAGATACGAGCACACTAGGGCCTGTGGCCAGAATAGGAGTATTCTCTCTGGGTATTCTGTTGTAAATAATTCCAGCCGGCAGTGTGTGACCTGCTGTAAAAAAAAAAAAAAAGAACACGAGAGCGAGAGAGAAAGAAAAAAGCATGCCGTTATCTGCTGCACAGCTTTCAGTATTTATAGAGCATTTGAATCAAAGAGTTGAACAACAGAAGCCTAGACTAGGGGGAAACAAGTGCTAAAATATCACATAATGACACCAGGTCTGCCCCTTTGTTATGCTGCTGTCCAGCTAGGATTTGCGCTTTTGATGAATTCTAATCATGTTCCTTTTTAAGTGATGGTGGGTGTTCCCAGAGCGACCACAGACGTTAATCCAACATCATTATTTTTAATTGGCTGTATCATGAAATATCATTAAATTGCATGTCATATTGTCCTCGCCAGAGAGCGGTGGCATTCTGTGACCCACTATTGCCAAATATTTAAATGAGGACCTTTTGCAAAACACAAATGTCAGGGATATGTCAGGATGCATTGTGGGTACATTTTGTGATGCGTACAGTTAGAACATCACCAGTGTTTTACAGTGAATGTGCGTACAGGGATTCTGGGAGCCAGGAACTTTTTTCCCCTTATTGTTCCTTTATTGAGATTCACCTTTGTGAAAAACATGGGAACAGCCAAACCTAAATCTACTGTAGAATATAAAGGGCCAGCCTTTCCTTATGAAAAAAATAAAAAATAAAATGAAACGCCAGTGTATTTGAAAGCAGCTTTTATCCTCTATATGAAAACCTAATCAGTTTGCCTGATTACAATGAGTGGCCTTTTGTAACATCTTTAATCCAGTGAGTGTTTTAAGAAGTGCATAATTGAAATTCTGTTCAGGACGGCTGCAATTTCCAGTAGCAGAATAATGAGCTGTGGGTTGGCCATAGTTGAAAGTGTGAGCGACTGTTTTAAAATGTGCCACGTGACAAACCTTTGATTGGTACGCCAGAGGCCCGAGCCTTTATTGACATGCGCCTCTTTATTTAGCCCTCACCCTCACTCTGCTGTTCCTAATTAAGCAATCAGACAGATTTAGGCTCCATTAATGATGTCATTGTCATGCTAATTGCTGCTCGGTGTTACTGAAAGTATGGCCAGACCTTGTGAAGTGTGCCGGTTGATTTCTGCATACTGTAGAATCTTTGAGAATATGTGTTGCTGCAGCCTCTGTCAATGGTAGGTTCGTAGGTTCAGTGTGATGCTAAAGTAAATTATTCAGCGAATTAGGATGCTCTTTACAGTCAGAACAACAAACACGCAGGGTTGTGTTACTGTAAGGTTTAGAAAAGGAGACAAACAGAAAACCCAGTGTCTGACTTGTTCTACTTCTCTAGGGTGTATATTTACTAAATATTTTGAGAGTACTTTTTGAGTCTATATGTTGATGCTTGATTTGTTGTAAACAATTGAATTGGTTCATCTTAATGTTTTTGCACATTTTCGACCATTTCCCCCCCGCTGGAAAGAAGGCACACGGGGTGAATCCTTAAATCAAGTCAGCACCGCTCTCACTTTGAAAAGTTTCAAAGAAGCTGTCTGTCCTGTGAAATCACTCTTGGTAGCAGAAAAGAGAGCTGGAGGTGTTAATTTCATGGGTTAGGTCTTAAAGTGAGCTTCACAATTTTCTCTCTTAGTAGATTAGTGGAAGGTTTCCCTGTCCTCAGGTATGGTGCCCTTCTCTGACTCATCATCCCCTCCCGACAACCCCTACGTCACCACACTCTCTCTCCCCCCCAGTCCCCTCCACCCCCTCCACCAGCCTCAGCCCAGGGAGAGCTGTGTACCGAGCCTCTTCTACCTAATGTTACAGTATGAGTCCCAGGAGTCTGCTCTGGGGCGATGACGGTCATATCAACCCTTACAGCCGTGAACACACTGGCGAGGCATTATCTCTGGCTGTAGGCTGCTCCACTCATGGTGTGTGTTGGATGGGTTAGGAGGACGGAAGCAGAAATGCTTTGCCATGCACCACTGCTGTTAGTGCAGTGGTGCATGGCAAAGTAGGGGGGTCAAGGTTCCTTTAAGCAGTCATCTGATGACCTCATATTAATATAAATAATAATTATTATTATTACAATTATACTAATATAAATAATATTATTATTATTATTAATAATAATAATAATAATAATAATTATTATTATTATTTATTTGAAAAAGTTTACTTAGTTTTCAATTTACATGCTTTGTGACATTCTTGTCCCCATTGGTTACTGTTGCTAAAGGCTTGTGGGATGCGCTGATTCTCTCTCATTTTCTTAATAATATTGTAGTGTGCTCCTTGCAAAAAATGTCAGTGACTGGTGAAAATGGACAGTAAATGCTACCCCATGGCGACCTAACGTATCTGATTGGTTACTTAATATTCTATGCGTTATTGGCAGGTTGGAAAGGTCCAATACACTTGTGGCTGAAACCAGCACTATAAAAGTGCTTGTTGTTTTGGTTTGAAACTCTGTCCCCATACACCTGGGGACAGCTATGTTGAGCATGTGTCCACCAAGCACATTTTTAGTGCAGAGAGTGCCTATTTTCAATACAAATCCCTATGGAGTTCAGTACTTACAGCGCTGAGCGCTCTCAGTGCATAAACGGCGGGAGTGCACACTATATTTTATCACTGCACTCCCAGCACTTTCAGTTGAAAACTTTTGGAGAAGAGCTGGACTCGTCAATGTCACATAACATACCATTTATGCCGTGAACTTAAAGGTATAGTCAGTCATTCTGGAGAAAGCTTGTTGATATTTGAACTCAATCAAAACAAAAGCACATCTACTCAGCACCGTGAGTAGCCTTGCGAGACATCCAGATCTCGCAAGCTTCAGTTTGACGTTGCTGCATGAATCAGTATGGATTGCTTGAAATCCTTGCGACTAGACCGAGTAACAACTGCACTTACCAATAGGCATCGTACTGACAGCTACGGGCATGGTTTAGGTATGACATTGACAACAGCAAAGTCTACTTGAAAATAACTTTTGAAAGTTAAAACAGGTTTGATGAAGAGCTCCCCAGATGAATTTACAATCCATATGACATGTCAGGTTAAGTAGAAATTTGCTGAATTGGACAATTTCAAAAATGTGCTGACTTTACTTTAAACGCTTTAGAAGGACTGACCGAGATCACAAATCATTATGCAATCACCATAATGATCATCATTTTCCTCACAAGAGTTCTGTTGTCCCACCCATGTTGGGTTTTGGTTTCACAACAGTAGCTGCTTTCCAGGAGAGATGCCACACAACAAAACCACGATAGGATAAAAAACCGCTCACAAAAAAGAAAAGAAATGAGAAGCTCTTGGTTTTCTCTCTATTTCTCGCCGGGCTATAATTCCTAATTAAATTTTCTCATCAAAACCTCATTTCAGAAAGGTAGGGAAGTGCTCCCTATGCTGTAATTGAGTCAGAAATGAGCGCGGCTGCACTGAGCCAGTCTTGCCTTTAAAGAATAATGGCATCATTTGTTTTGTGTCCATTAACGGCAACACAGTTTTATTAATTCCTCAACTTGGTTTCCTACATCTTCCTAATTAATGCAATTTTGTTTTTCCCGCTAAGGAAGCTTCTGCAAATTAATGGTGTGGAACAAAAATGTTGTTGAGATACTGATGTGCTTCATCTACATGGGGTGGAATTTCTGTCATTAGGCAAGAAATGCCTGATGACTAGAATGGTGCCAGTGTTGGGGTCCTTCGCCTGCAGGCAGAATTCTGTCTGTGTAATTTATTAGACCTACACCCAGTGATACAGCAGTTGAGCTAAAATGATGGTTGTGGCTAAAAACATTCTATTTATTCTGATATTAATCTAAAGAGTCCACCTTCTGAATATATATTCACATACCAATGGACCAGATACTGTGCGACTGGGTTGCAGTGTGTGTGTGTGTGTGTGTGTGTGTGTGTGTGTGTGTGTGCGTGTGCGTGTGTGCGCGTGTGTGTGTGTTAAGCCTAGTTGAATGTGCTCCGGTGAATGTTCTGGAATGTTCTGAATTGCATTTGTCAAAAGGAGCACTTAAAGCTGTATGGGGGGAAAGCCCATTGCTAGTTTTATTTAAAGGGACATCTGCTCATATCTCCCATGTTGCATACCCTGCCTTCTGTGTACCTGCAAAGCGCTTCAGCTTGTGAAATATTTCAGAATGTATTTGTGCTGTTTTGATGAACATCATTTATAGATAGCAATCCCCCCTCCAACACACACAGACGCACAGACACACACACACACACACACACACACAATGCACTGAGACACTTTGTTCTCCGATACTGTATATTGGATATACTGATATCTCACTTGCAAAAACAAACACAGACACACACACACAAAGAGGCTCTGAATGCTATAGTGTTGACTTATGGCCGTAGTTTAACAGGCTATATCATCAGGTAATCCGCGCTCCATAGCTGTCAACAACTAAACCAATTAGAAGGAGGGTTATTCATCTGGGCCAGACTAGGGCAGATTGACCTATAGGAGACAGTCTGCATGGGGTATTGAGACACTAGAGGACCTATGAGACAGACTGCATTAATTCCATACCAGAGCACCGTTGCTATTTGCTGAGCAACATACAGGCACCCCAGGGCATCCTGTGCTAATCAGAAGATCTCTGTATTCTGAAACATTACGTACACATTCTGAGCACAGATATTGTGTAAAAGAGATCACTTCTTTATGCCATGGGGTAAATAGCGGCATTATTGGAAAACGGGACAGGAAAGGTTGCGTACATTTTCGAGAACCTAGACCATTGTTACTTTTGGCCAGTACATTTGTCAGTGGCCTCATGTGAGAGCTGTTATTGAGAGCTACATCATTCATCAAGAAAAATCCATGTCCCTGTTTTAAAGTCACAGTGAAACCACATCAGGCGTTGAGGCAAAATGCTCATGACTCCACCTTGTTGAAATGTTCTAATATTTACATCCAATTAAATGATCTGTAGATCTGTAGAATGTGGCAGGGGTGGATTGTGTGTACTATACCAAAACCACCATTGGCTATTGGAACAATTCCCTTTCTTCCAACAGGAGATATGCCATCAGCAAACCATTTAATAGTTAAGGTATCTCTTTTGAAAACAATGTAAACCAAGATTCTTTACTGTGATGGGGACCAATTGGCTCAGGCAGGTTAGGTTAGACATGCTACAGTATAGTCAGGGTTGAAAAGTAACTGATTAAGCCTAGTTGCCTAGTTTTACCGGGCAAAAAAAATGGGTACAAGCGACCAAAATTGTTTTTTTCAGGAGGGTGGCGGGCATCTACCTTAGAGATATGGTGAGATGCTCTGCTATCCGTGAGGAACTCGGAGTAGAGTCGCTGCTCCTTTGCGTCGAAAGGAGCCAGTTGAGGTGGTACGGGCATCTGGTAAGGATGCCACCTGGACATCTCCCTAGAGAGGTGTTCCAGGCACGTCCATCTGCGAGGAGACCTCGGGGAAGACCCAGGAATATGTGGAGAAATATTATATCCACATTGGCCTGGGAATGCATTGGAACCCCCAGTCAGAGGAGCTGGTTAATGTGGCTCGGGAAAGAGAAGTTTGGGGTCCCCTGCTGAAGCTGCTGCCCCTGCGACCCGACTAAGGATAAGCAGATGAGGATGGATGGATGAACCTTAAAAAGCAGGATTTATAACAGTCTTTAGTATTTAGTTTACCTAGATTATATATATTATCAGACATTTTAGACTGTGAATGCTGACTGTTGTAAGCATGATACCTATGAACGGATTATCTTCGATTTGTGAAATTGTTTGGTTTGAGAGGAACTACCACCAGTAAAAGCGGCACCAACCCTGTTTGAGTGAAGAATAACGGGAACCCGTACATACCTAACACCTCCATCCCACAATACCTTACCTTTTTCCTGTTTGTCCTGCTTTTTCCCGCCAGAACTTTCGGCCTAACAACTAGCATCAAACATCACAATTATTTTAATAAATGTAATTCATTAGTTACTAGTTACCAGACTAAAACTATAATCAGTAACATCATTTTTGTATTACCTAAATTTGCTAACAATCTTTCCATTACTTTTAGATTACTTCATGGCTAAACATTGTTATTTGATATGCCATCCAAAGCAGTTCACTGTGTTGGGGCTCCAAATCTTTCTATTTTTGTGACAGTTTATGTTGCTCAAATGATCAGATTAAGGTTCTCTTCTAATATAAGTGCTTTTCTTCAGGCATTACAGAGAACAGTGGAGTAAAGCAGCAGTTAAAGTGGTTTTAATAACCTAGCCAGAAACGTCTCGCTCCTGTTACAGTATATGTCAGTGTGTTCTGTGGTAGGAGGCAATGGCCAAAGCCTATAATGTTGTACCATGAGGAACTTAGCCATGTCAAAGGTGTGAGATTCCCTCTTCCATTCTGCTGATAACAAGAAGCATGCGAAGGAGAGAAATGGTTACACCCGAAGGACTTTAGTGTTGCTAACTGTGCTGTGCAGGGAAGCATGAAAAGGCTCCTGTGTGGAGGGCCAGGGCATCAATGGCAATTAATGCAAGTGGTGTGTCAGACAAGGGGGCTAATGAGTTTTAATATACATGCAGGTGAGAGAGAGCTGAGTTGTTGAAGCCCTTAATGAATCCATGACAGCCTAATTAGCCACAATTTACAATTCGGGGATTCTAATCAGAGGCAGTGAAATGCTGCCACAAATCTTTGTATGAATGAGTCGTTTTAAATGCTCCAATCTGCTGCCTTGATTGATAATTGCCTGGTTTTCTCTCCATCTCCCTCTGGATTGTGGCACTAACTTTGTCCATAACAGAGTGAGAGATGTTTTGGTATTCATAAATCCAATCGGAACACACAGGCACGCATCCACACACTAACACACAACTCATACACAGGGGGAATATATATGCACACGCGCACACACACACACACACACACACACACACACACAAACATAGTTTATACACAGTACTGCTCATTATTTTATGCTATTGAATGAAAATTTGTAAAATCTATTATTTAATAATACTGTTTGACACCAAATTTGAACATGGGTTATTGTCCACTACATTAACATATTAAACCATTATTTTCCAATGGTACCTTTCGTAGTTGTACCTAATCTGAACCTCTCCTAGGTATGAAATGTATCGCTCATCCAATGCGTGCCCGTTCAAGACGAGTTCTTATTCTGCCCATGGGTAAAGATCACGCTGCCACTGCTTTATCACAGAGATGGCTGTTTGGTTCAAGCAAACGTATACAGAGGTAGAGCCACTCCAACTGCAGGTGCCTCGATGGCTCCATGTATTTACTGGTTGATGGCCTGTAACCACTAACCAGCCACAAAGCTGGCATAGCGCTGTGTTTACGTGGTCATAGGATAATAAATAACAATTTGGCTTGTACATCTTTCATTTGTAATAGGCTAATGCTGGTGATATTGTGCTCTCCTCCTGTTGTTGTTGTTGTTGTTGTATTGGATGTGCTGGTTTTAATTTTCAATGAAATGTTAATCTCAAAGACAGGGCAAAGCATGCATATAATTGTTATACTAACGGGTTTGAGAGCTCCTGTGCTCATGCCAGTGTGTGTGTGTGTGTGTGTGCGTGTGTGTATGTGCGTGCGTGCGTGCGTGCGTGCGTGCGTGCGTGTGTGTGTGTGCGCGTGCGCGTGCGTGTGTGCCTGTGCATCCACGTCTGTTGGCCGTACTTGCATATGCATGCGTTTGCACACAGGAACCAATTTTTTAACCTCCGCTATGCTACCAATAGATATCCCAGCATGGTGGCTAAAGCCCGGGATGAATTTATACAGCATTGTTGTGCAATCTGTCAAAACAATGAGTAAGCCGATTTGTATACAAAGGAATAGAATGTAATTCCGAATGGGAATTTGGGCTGTTCATTCTTCCTCATAGCACATGACAGGTTATTCTCTTGGGATCAAAAATTTCAGGATAACATAATAATATTTTCTAGTTTTTCATAGCTGACCTGCAGTTCTTTGAGTTAAACCGCAACACGGGGATTAATGGCAGCTATTAAAACCAAATCCACTCATGTTGGCCAGAGGATAATATCAAACTTCAATTGAAGTTTGGGGGTTTAGCATTTTCATTTTGATCTCAACGGGATTTCCTGATCCTCCAATAAAGCCCCACAACGAGCCCTTCACCTGCATTGAACCTAAATTAATATGAATGTACTTCATAGATATTGGATGAGTCAATCACTCCTGGGGAGGTTATGAAGAGCAAAGGTCAGGTATTACTGCTGATGCTGTCTGTAGAACAAAACACGCACACAGTTTACACACCCCCTACAAACTAGGTTTTGCTTCTGTTGTTGTTTTTTTATAAGTTGGTTAGAGAAATACACCATGTTAAAATGTTTGGTGATGAGAGCAAATCTCTAGTATTGTGTAACAACAGAGAAGCAGAAACTTTTATGAGAAAAGCAGCGATTTGATTAATTCAATCTAAAAGTGATCATGCAATCCAAACTCAGCTCTTAATGTCAGTTTAATGCAACAATTCTGGGTTTTAAAATTGAAACAAATATGGTAGTTTAATTATTCTGTAGTAATTCCAAATGAAAAAGGTCTTGTTCAATCCTAGCCTTGTAAACCATTGGCTATGTAGCGTTTAGCAGTGTCCATTGTTCTATGTTAGATGAACAGATACAGAACAGAACAAAAGGGCCTAAATAGCCAGATGTTTATCATTAACATCGCTCTCAAATCCGGATTTGTAGTTGTGGACCTGACTGTATGCCAACTCAGACTGCAGACATGAATAGTTGGTTGCTATGGTGATGCTGGCAGCCATAGAAACTACAACACTCGTATGTCTTTCTAAATGGGAAATGAAGCCATATTCCTCCATAAGCAATTGTTAAGATGAAGATTTGCAGGCTACAATAATTGTCAGGACATTAAAAACCAAAATGAGTTACCAGTTCATCTACTGGACTATGGAAAACATTTATATCGTACAAACCTAGATTAGCGTCACCTTACTGTGGAAAAGCAGACAGGTCAACATTGCCTCGTATATACAGAAAGTGTCAGTCACTCTTGGCATTTTCCCTTCAGACACGTAAATGTGCTTTGCCATTCTATGACAAATCTCTTAAGTGTGCACTCTAAGCGGAGTGGGAAAAAATTGCAGGAGAAACCACCTTGTGGCACCCTGGACATATTTTCCCTTAGGTTTAAATAGTGAAGATAGAAGTGAAGTGTTTTATTGAGTTGCTGTTGAAAGGCTCCTGCAACACTTTACTTATAATTTGCCTGGTGTAGGCCGTACTGACCTAATACAAATCTTTACAGGGCCTACGCCTGAGGCATGTGGATTGGCAAGCTGACAATCTACGGCCTATAAAACTCCATCACAGCAGAGACAACTGATTTATGTGAGCTCATCCTTCAATCACCCAGGCATGGTTCCCTCAAGAGTTGACATTTTACATATAACACCCTGCTTACCCTTACCGCATGCTTTTTATCATACGGCTAGAACATAAGGGAGTAATGTACCGTACACCATAGAGATTTATATTCAACAACATTGTTTCAAAATTATTTTACATACATTACTATCACGCAGGTAACATGTTGGTTAACTATTGTCAGCACTGCCAGTGTGATTAAGGAAATCAAGGAGGAATTGTCTTTGAATGTGGACCACTTCCATGAAGGGCACGGGTGGCGTTCTGTATAGCTCCCCGCCATGATGTCAGACTTGTAATGCAATTACAAACCCATCTGTCTCTCATCGTATGACAAGCGCAAAATGTCCAATTATGGTTTCGTTTAAGTTGTAATTAGTTCGGCTCAATTTCCCATGCGCCAGTGTTCTCTATGCGGCTAATGAATGGGAGATGCATGATTCTGTGATGAAGAACCTGAGATCTCTTCAGAGTTTCACACTGACATTAAGATAGCACCTAGCTGCAGGTTACAGGTAAAACAGTAATGAATCGGCTAAGAGTTGGTCATTTAGTCATGCCTTAAAGTTGCTGTTCTATATTTTTAATCTTTAGAGGGTTATTTTCCTCTTAAGGAACACTCCCCAATATGTGTCTGGAATTCATGGTTGATTTCGTTTTCTGAGGTGGCTGATGATCCTCTCCACTCCTCCCCATACCACTCTCACAGGGTCACACCCTTCCCTACCCCTCCCCATGCAACTGTCCATTGATTTTTAAGACAGAGCTGAGACAAAATAAATCTCACGCAATCACTCTAGTGGATCATGTTAATAACCGCTCTTCGAAGCAGAGATTTGAATAATAATAATTTCCCATAACCAATGTAGGGAAAGGCCTGATTAAAATGTGCATCGTCTCATTTGTATTTGTTTTAGTCTTTTGCTTTTGTGTTTACACTTGTGTTCATGTGCGCACATTGAGATGCAAACTAGGTCCCCGGATAGCATAAACATTACCACCCATTGAACCCCAGGGAATCTTCTTAATAGATAATAGGCATTGATTTCATTTTCTTCCCTCAGCAGATTGCTTGTCACGTGACAAAGAAGAAGAAACGGAACAGGGGTGTGCTGCATCCGTAAATATATTCCGGGGCACCGGCTCTGTGTTTGGGCCATGATTAGTCTGTAATCAGCAAAGTACAAACTGATTATTAGCTCTCGCTCTCCACGGCCTACAGGGACTCTCGTGTCTTTCCCCCTCCCGTCTCTCGTTCCCCAGCCCTCCTTCTCTCCTGGCTCTGATTGATACACTTGCAGCGGTTCTTCTGTTATTTCCATATCAACGGTACTGTATTATCTATCATGTTTTTTTTTATATTGTTCGCAACATATTTATTTCATTAGAGGATCCATGTCTATCAGCTCGTCTTAATCACAAGTGCTGTTATTACATCATATGATTACAGGTGGCTGATTGCGAACTGACAGCTGGGTTGACTCGCAAACGTTACGCAAACCAGTGGATTTAGGTTGGCTATATGCTCAGGCTGGTGTGTATTTAACAGGTCCATCATTTACACCATTTGGGCTCTCAATATTGTCTTTAATTAAAGATAATGAATCACATGTAATTCATGTGAAATTCTGACTGTAGGGTCACAGTTTTTTCAGTCTATTGCGTTTTATATAGAAAATAAGAATCTTCAGCTGTTAGTCTCCTAGTGGAATTGATGGCTGATGTAATGCCTTTCCTGCCTATTGGGGTGGCTAACCTAACTGAAAAACATAACCGTAGACTAATAGGTCTAGATTAAAAATGTGTTTCTACAGAAAACTTTCCATATCTCGTGGCTCTGTTAACACAATGCTGTTTATTTTTCAGAGAAAAAAACACTATTACCAAATTGCAAAATAACAGCATGTACTCGTTGACTTGTCCCCAGAGGATGTACTGGTTCCATGTCTTTAAGACTTCAGTTGGGAGGCGGTTGAGGGTGGGTCAAGAGCTTCATTGATCTCAGTCTCAAAGGTGGCTGTTTTGTTCAAAATCATTCGGTGCAGTATGTGCTTGGAGCTATACCGGTGATTGATCAAGACTGCAGAGTTCTGTGCCAGTCCAGCGTAGTAGCAACATGGAGATTAATGATGTGCTTGAATGGCAACAGCAATCACAAGCCTGTTCTGTACATGAAGCTACAGGAAAATGGTCAATAACAATGAACCTTAAACCCAACGCCCACTGAAGGCGTCGACGAGCGTCAAGAGACGCCAGAGTTTTAGAACAAGTTCTTTTTAACAGGGCAACGCCCACTAGCAGCGTCTGACGCGAAGCGACGCCAAGGTTTAGAGCGCGGTTCTATTTCTTAGGCGTCAAGCCATAAACATGCATTGAACATCTGCAGGTTTCTGAGCTCCTCCCTCAATTTGACTTTACCTTTCGAACGTTACATTCCTTGACGCGCCGCCAAACAACACGGCCAGTGGGCGGCGGCTTTTAGTGTTTAGGATGGGATTATCTATTACAGCCGAAATGCCTTTTACTAGAAGTATGCCACCCTGACAATGGCGTCGGGGTGGAGTGTCTCTGCAACCCCGCAGAGACTCCGAATGTTTAAATAAAAAGGAGGACCACGTTATTCACGATTGTTCTCATTGCAGCATTTATTCTTCTGCAGTGTTCGG
>JAODUE010000118.1:0-40558 GCA_027564755.1 Amblyopsis hoosieri
TTATTTTTTCCATAGCATTGCATTTTTTAAATTGTATTTATTATTTTGTTGAAACAATTTTTTAATCAAGGGTGGCCATAATTCAGGAGGGTTTCTGTGTATCTTGTCATTCATCCGGGATAGCAATTTAACCTGACTCTCCGTCAGCGGTGCCTTTGTGTCTGTAGAGCGGTAATGGAAGTGGAAGAGACCATCAGTCCAGGGAAGAGGAGGGGGGGGGGGGGGGGAGCCATCTCTTTGTTCCTATACTCTTCCAAAGTGCAGGTCAGGCATGCACCATAGAGTCACACTATGTACTCTTTTACCAGACTAACAGCAGCAGGTTGGGTTCAGGCATATATGCCAAGGGAGCTCTCAGACGATTTAGCTCAGCGTCGACCTCAGACCACAGGCACAAAACACAGGCACGTGTAATGACAGCGTCTGCACATTTGATTTAATGACTTGATGAAATCCCTTCGTCCAGTCAGCCTTGCTGCCTGTGTCTGTCCGCTCGGTTAATGTGGTCTGTGAGCATGGCTGCTGTGTTGTTGTAAATGCGTTCTGCAGTCGTCCATCAACAGTGCTGCTCAGGTCATCCCAGTCTGTCAGCAGGCACGTAACCCAGAGGAGGGGCGTCGAAGAAGATGCTGTTGGCACCAGCCTTAGAAATATGTTGTGTGTTATGTGTCAGCTTCTCAGCTGTGGAGGTTCCCACATTTACTGCAGAAATGATATATAAGATATTCAACACTTACTTTATTATTTATTAATAATACATTATTAACTAATAATAAGGCATAGTATTATGTTGTGACCCTGTAGGATGTTTCAGTGAATGCAGATGCATGCACGCACGCACGCACACGTGCACACGTGCACAAACACAGCATGTCTCTACCCTGTCATATGTTTCTATTGTCTCGATCTGGGTGCACCACCCGCCCCCCGCCCCACAGACACACGCACGCACGCACACAGCATGTCTATACCCTGTCATGTATTTCTATTCAGGATCTGAGTGCAGTGCACCTCCCGCCCCCCCCGCCACACACACACACACACACACACTTCAGCCACTCCCCCATTCCCTCCACACACTAATGCGCCCATAATTAGATTCTGACGCTGCCTGTGTGTGGATAAGGGTGTGCCTGCGCGTGCGTGTGTGTGTGGCAGTAGGTGGACAGACAGCAGGGTATGTCATAGGAGGGGGCAGGTTCTGTGACAGCTGTTAAGCCACCAAGACTGTCCTCAACAGCACAGAAGCACACAGTTAAATAACATCTAACAATTACCCTCAATAAAAGACACGTTATCTACTCATTTTTTATCTGACTATTCATTCTACCTTGCAACAGAGTGGTATTTGTAAATAATATTTTATCCAGTTCCCTTGTATATTATTGCTATAAACACAAAATACTAAAAGTGTTGCGTGGATACATTCTTTTTTAGTGTTTTTTAACTTACATCGTTTTCTAAATGAAATATTTTATGTGTGTGACAGTTGGCAAGTACATTTAAATCTCACTTCTATAGGCTACTTTAAAATATGCACCTCTGACTGTATTTTCTGCTGAATTTAACAGTGAGACTCGTGTATTCAGGTTAAACGAATAGGATAAACAATCCGACTACATCAGAATTTGATAATATGTATATAGACAAGGAAAAATCTCTGATAGCCCTGTAATGT
This sequence comes from Amblyopsis hoosieri, assembly GCA_027564755.1. NCBI lineage: Eukaryota > Metazoa > Chordata > Actinopteri > Percopsiformes > Amblyopsidae > Amblyopsis > Amblyopsis hoosieri. The sequence continues at coordinate 1,679 of JAODUE010000118.1, forward strand.
AAGCAACTGGGGCTTGGCATCTTCCAGCAACGGCAACACGTGCAGTGCACCAGCTGCTGCACTTCGCCCTCTTGTGGTAGCTTCACAATAATGCATCTTTGTGGTTGTGCATATTAAGGGAGGGGCCGGGCAGATCAGCGGCAGAAGCAGTGGTCCATTTGCGCTCCTGTAGGTTTTTGCTAGACACTTTGCATCGCACAGACTGTGGCAACCATTCCCTAAAGCTCCCATCCAAGTACGGGCCTCTTCAGCATCCATAACGGGGAATACCGTCTAAAGCTTCACTGTAAGGTGGAATCACATCGCGCGCTCGTAAAATGTCTTATCAAGGCAAAAAGAATATTCCGAAAATCACAGTAAGTACTGCAATTATTTATGCCTCACTGGTTATAAGAACTTTGATGGATGGTGTTGCAAATCACTGCGTGGGTTTTGTCTGCTTTATTCAGATGAGCGCAGTTTCACGCAAGTAGGCCTATTTGTAGAACAAACATCAGTTTTGGATTCATGATTTTGCTAAAGAAGCCGTATTGAAATGTGCAGAATGAAAATGCACGGCTAGCTGCCATAGTGACAGCCAGTAAAGGAACAAGGCGTTTTCTTAAAGGTGTCCTGCATCCTCTTTGTTGCTAGTGCGTATTCTGCCATGCCCAATATAGGCTACTCTACATGAGTCTGTGATACAGTTTTAATGCATTTTATTGGAGTTGTGGGACCTATTATACAAAATAACCCAGGAATTTGCAGTTTATTCTAATTTTTTATTGACAATTACCATGATATCATATATATATATTTGATGTTCAACTATCCATTCGTATCACAATTAGATGTGCTGATGCAGGTGAAAAGATAATAGAAAACAAATATACTATACGTAGGCCTACGTAGCCTACTAAAAGCCTAATTAGCCTGTCATTATTACCATGTCGACCTGCAGTATAGCCGGTACATCAAACGTTTAACAAAAATGTAATGGGAAATCACTTCACACCACATAATACATTTAATCTTATCCATGAGACCATTACTTTGTGATGCGGGGCCGTGTAGAGTACAAAACAAGAATCCACGCCCATTAAGATTTACTGGCCTTCTGAAAAGCGCACTCTCAAATCGACGTATTTTGAGGGGACACATTTTGGCCCGCATTCTCATAGCAGGCCAACGAGCTATATGTTTAATTAACTCTGGCCATATAGTGTAGTGCCACACGCAGGGGCGGATGGTAAGCGTACAGCTGCTGCAAAGGCAGTCAGTTCAGTCTCTCTCTCTCTCTCTCTCTCTCTCTCTCTCGCTTTCTCTTTCTCTCTCTCCGCGAATCCAGTGTGTGCGGTGTGTCTTTTGTATGAAAAGCATCCCAGTTTATTGTTGCGGTTAGGCTTGCAACCAGCAACCTTCGCCACCAGGGGTGTTTGCTCGTCTCAGGCAGAGACGGCCTTTTGTCTCTGCTCGGTTGATTTGACCAAAAATAAGGAGGAGGTCTGGCGAAACGGATGCGACCATGGCCCTGTAGTGGCATTGCATTTCGTGGGTGGGACACCAGCACAGGCTAACATGCATCAATTTATATAATTCTGTATAAATATCTACTGCCTATACTCAATAGCTTTATATTGCCATTACTGTAGTATGAGGCCTACTGATAAAGTGGGCTGTGTCTAAACCAGGCGTAGGCTATGTGGGTCAATATTTCCCTGTGTGATGAAGGCTGTTTTACAGAGGTTGTTCTCTTTGTCCAGTGAAGTTCATGCGCCATGAATTAATTCAAGAGAATGTTACATAGCCACATTATCATCATGTTGTAGCCACATTAATATGACATTATTAGCATTCTGACCTGCTGCTTATACAATAATATGTTAATTGAAACCACTGAAGAGTTTCATGGCATACAGTATAACCAAATTCTAGCTCAGTGCCCTTTATTTGACAAACCTACATGCTATATGGAATATTTTGAGGACGTTCTAAACAGAATAATTAGTATCACAATTGAATCACACGGCTGCAATTCTAAACATCAAAGTGCACACACTAAAACGTACAAGGCAAACGGTTCATACTGACACACCTCATGCCAGCACAACGGGCCCAGTATTAGTGTATGCAGTCCATGTCTCCACATCCTGTTCCAGCTGTTTTCTCGTGTCTGCCTCCTCTGCCAGAGTCGGTGAGCTGTTAGGAGTGGCTCTTCATTTGAGCTCCTCCATTCACAGTAGCCGCACTGTGAAGCTAGCCTATACACCACACTGGAACATGCCATCATTAATGCTCCACAGCTGGAACAAGCAACCGTGGGCATCCCCACCAAGGGAGGACTGCCCACTAAACAGGGCTGCACCACACCAGCCAATGGCTGCAGTTGGATGTTAAGACCCCACAGTCGAAGCATTTCACCCCGCTCGACGTGACCACCCAGATGTTGCTGAGCGACGACAACGCCACGGCAACAACACACAGACTATACTGATGTCAGGGGGGAAACAAATCCCACCTATGTTTGGTTGTCATGCGTGGATGTGATGTGACACACACACAAACATGCATAACACAAAGACACGCACACACAGACACATAATTTAGCCTGTCAGGCCCAATCGCAACCAGATCTGAGTTTCGGCTGCCATGGTTACGTGGTTCTGCAACCTCGGTCTATCTCAAGATCTAGATTCCAGACCGCCAGTCTGTGATTGTAGTTTGTGGTGAAGAATGTCGGTGAAAAGGGTCAGAGCAACTTATATGGATTGATAAGTCTCATTGTTTTGGGTTTTCTGCAGTGAAAAAACCCTGTGGACTTTTGAGCGGAGGGTAAATATTTTTGGTCACCAGGCAACAGGCCTGAAACAGGGGCCCTGGCGCTCACGCTAGACGGCCTTCCTCCCTGCAACCCCGCCACACACACACACACACACACACACACACACCCACGCATGCACACACACACACACACACACACACACACACAGGGTCTTTTATAGCTCATAATGGTGCACTGTGTCCTCTTTGCTGCAGTTAGACTCTTTTTTTGGACGTGTTGTTTTTTAGTTTATTGTTACAGTGGGAATATTCTCTCAGTTATTAGTTGCTCGGTGCACATTCATTGCATAGCATGTGCCCCACTTTATTAGTGAACAATTTGCTGGTGTGAAGGTGGAAAAGTAACATGTCATTTTACATCAGGATAGTAACGCAGGCACAATTTCCTGCAGCCTATTTTTGTCCAATCCTGGAATGTGTAAAATAGAAAGGGACAGCTTCCTGTATACTTTGGCCCCCTATGTCTATTAGAGTATGTCAAGCTGTGTTGTCTCGCCTCTTTGCATTTTGATAGTGCCACAAGTTGCATTGTTAATATAATATACAGTATTGGTCCCAGTGTCATTCTGTACCACTGCTACCAGGTTCATGCTACGTTGCTAAGACCAGATCATATACAGTTAGACAAGCTAGTCGGGATATTATTTTCCAGATAAAATGAATTACGCTACAGTTATTTTTTGTTCAACTGTGGTCAGATAGAAACTGCCCATTAGTTTGCTTTGAGTATGTAATTGGCATAACGTTTTATTAGACCTATGTGGTTGACCTCAGAAGGTTGTAATCCAGAATGATGCTATTCTGAAATACATTTCTCAAATGTTTGTACAGCACCAAAGTAACAGTCTGTGACTCAGACATACTTATTCATCTGCTGTTTACCCAAGTGCAAACTGTTCAGATGAGGTAACAATAATAATCAGCTATTGTTACAGTCATACTTCACATTTGGTCCTGTATGGAAGTATTTTTGCTGTAAAATTTATAATTCATTAACTTGTATCCTTCAAAGAATCAGAATTATTTAGGCGCTGGGCTGTAATGCCAACTACCGATAAACAGTGGGAAATATTATTATAGCCTACAGTAGGTGATTGGCTGATTTGGTCCTGCACTTGGTTCTGTTTAACCTGATAATGTCTTATTGAGAATCAAAACATACATTTTTCTGCATGTATTCTCCATACAGCATTTTTCAGCTTCTTGTCATATCAGAATCTACAAGACAAAAGCTAGAGGTAAATTATGGGCAATGTAATGGTCGGGTGTTTACATAACTATTGGAACTCCAGCCAACTGTCTGTTTGAAATGCCCTGACCTCTAACAAAGACAAGCATTGATCAGCAAGACCTTTCATTTGTTATGCTGGAGATGCTGAGAGAGCTTTGTTGACTGTGGAAAGTGTCCAACATGGGAACATATTGGGTTTGAGCAGCCATGTTCTTCACACATGGTCTTGCATCATTTGGTTAGATCGAGGGAGAACTTCAAATGGGGTTTGGTTATTGACCATCACCAGTGTTCATGAGTGTTTAGCTTTGGTTGTTGTGCTGCTGGATGAAACTTCATTAAACAGGCATTTATTTTTATCTTGTCATTCTCGAAACACTATACTTGCCCAGCAGCCAGGAGCTTTCATATTTCATATCAGGAGATATTCATCTCTTTTTACCAATTGGGAACGTTTGAGAATAATGTAAACTGCACTGTATTATGACTAAATGTTAGAACTGTATGTGGACAACATCTTGAATAATTTCATTATATTAGTTTTGATTGCTGTATTATATTGATAGGTGAGGACAAGGCCGTCGAACTAGCCAATGACAGATCACATAATCAGCATAGAGCTCAATCAAGTCAGATAAAGACTGATACAATCAATAATGTCAGATCAGATACGGTGGGAGGTTACAGACTGATATTCGTTATACATGCCAGTGGATGGATGGATGAATGTGGATAGATCCATCCATCCATACTCCAGCCATCCTCATCCGCTTATCTGTTGTCAGGTCGCGAGGGCAACAGCTCTAGCAGGGGACCCCAACCTTCTCTTGTGGGTAGATGGATGAATTTATCTCCTATTGTATATTTTTTCCAGCAGCATGGTCAGTTGTTCTGTCTGAAGGGGTCCAAAAATACTAAATTCAGTTTTAATTCACCACGAGAATTGGTCTGGAGAGCTTGAAACCGTTGTTACTGGGTCCGAGCAACATATAATCTGACCAGTCAGCGTAGTATTGATAGCTACGGGCGTAGTCTAGTTGAGCCGACAGCAAAAACCATGGTGGTTCCTAGGAGGATGTAGATGCAGCAATAACATCGGTCTTGGGCCTTGTATCATTTATTAGAATAGCAAAGAATGGCACTAAAGCAAAGCAAAGCAAATGTATTTATATAGCACAATTTCTACATTAAAAGCAATTCAGTGTGCTTTACATATAGTTAAAACATTTTTTTTAATTAAGCAGTACATATACAGCATTAAAATATATACAGTATAAAAACCACAATATAAAGACTCAGTTTGTAACCTAACCAAAAGCATATAAAAATAGAAATGTTTTTAAAAAGTTTTAAACAGTTATATTTGTGGCAAATCTAACCTTGTGGTAGTTTGTTCCAATTACGTACAGCATGGTAGCTGAATACAGCTTCACCATGTTTAGTTTTCACTTTGCATTGTAATAGTTTCCCAGAATCCATGGATCTCAGAGCCCTGCCTGGTACAGTATGTATTCTCTTAGCATTTTAGATAAGTTTTCGGGGCCTAAACCATATGCAACTGGTAGCCAATGTAGTGATTTTAAAATTTGAGTAATGTCGCTTTTTTTGGTTTTAGTTAGAATTCTAGCTGCAGCATTTACAATACGTTGCAGCTTTTTAATTAACCTTTTTGGAATACCAGCAAAGAGTGCATTACAATAGTCGACTAGTGATAAAAGCGTGTATACACTTTTCTAAGTCCAATTGGGACATCAAGTTTAGATATATTTGTACCATGATAAAATGCAGTTTTGGTGACTGCATTAGCATGGCCATTAAAAGTAAGATCTGAGTCTATTATAACACCAAGATTACGAACTTGATTGTTATTTTTTAGTACTCGAGATTCAAGGTGTTTAATAATAATATTTCTCTTATCTTTGTTACAAACACAATCATTTCTGTTTTGTTCTGATTTAACTGAAGAAGATGTTGGTTCATCCAATTATTTATACAGTCTAAACATTGACACAGTGAATCTATTGGACTAAAGTCTTCTGGTGATAGGGCAATGTATATCTGTGTGTCATCTGCATAGCTATGATAATCAATATTAGTATTTTTTGTAAAACTTGCCCCAATGGCAACATACAGTTTATAGATTAATTAGAAGAGGTCCCAGAACTGATCCCTGAGGAATTCCACATGTCAAGGCCATCCTATCAGATACCATAGCAGCCGGTCGTGACAAAATAGCTCCTGTCTTTCACTAAACGCTTTATGCGATGGAATATACTGTATGTTTTCACACGTCTCCTGACTGTCTTCAGCTAGGATTGATTTAACAACTGGCATTAACAACTGACATTAGGATAGATGCATATTTTAACTGAAGTATGATGTAATTTATTCTCTCTATTCACAACTTCGAAGAATATTTTCAGATATTTACCTGTATGCTGTGATAAAGATCACAGAGACTAAATATTTGTCCTACAAGGTCTCCCAAAAAAAATGTATTCTTCTCTTTAATAACTGTACAAACAAAAGAGTGGAATCCACAACAATGGTGTATGTTACAGGACAATACAAATTTTAGAAGGTAATATATTTTAGAAAGAAAGTAACTAATCAATCATAATACAATTCCGTAAATTGTATACCACATAAGAATAAGAATACTTTCTTTGCTGATGTTCCTGAAATGAACACACAATGCCCCATAACATAAGAGGTCTGTGTTTTTCATTAAAAGTAGAGTAGCGATATGGTATGGTCTCCTATTGACCAATGTCAACAGAAGATTGGACCGTGATTTGTCAAACAGTAACTAACTGGGACAGTAATGTTATGTGGAATGCTGACATACATATATTATGTGACACGTTGTTTTAGGCTCATGACTTTTGTGTTTGTGGCAAGGATGATATGAGTGCTGGAGAATGTGACAGTTTGAAGGTTTTGCTATGGATTCCAGGCGATGCCACAATAAAGTAGTGGCCACATGTGGATTTATAAAGTGTTATTTAGAAGTGATAACTAAAGAAATGTGTCTGGAATTGGGTGTCTTTGCAATGCTTTGACAGCTCGGTCACCCTTATTGCAATATAAAAAAAAACATACTACTATATTTTCGGCTAGATTACACCCACAAACAAGTGTCTGAAAAGGCTTGACAGTTTAGTTACCTAAAAATTCAGATGAGCAAACAAGGCTATATTTTTGGAAATACTAATACTGAAGTTACAGTCATTCATGTTTCTTTAATGCCTATTCTTTTCTAATATCATAACACACTCATCAAATTCAAACACAATGTATCAACTACAGTATGATATATTACTGCACATAGGCTAGAATAGGTTTTGCCATTAAATACAGCTAAAGTTGGTAAGACATCTCTGAAATGGAAGCTTGAAGTAATACATTTTGAACTTGTATCGGAAAAAACTATAAAGTTTTTACGCTAGTTAAATAATTTTAGCTGCACCCTCTATGCTGACATGTGAATGGTAGAAGATGGATCGTTTTCACATTAGCTTTCCTACAGTATATGGAAGTAGTTTTTCACTTGACATCATTACTCTAGAGAGACTTTTAGCAGCTGTGAAATTGATCAAGTTTCAGTAAACGGAAACAGGACTTCTCAACTCTATTGCTGTGTTTTGTCCCTCTGGATGTAATGTTGTACAAAGCCTGTCACTCGGGTATGACTAATCATATTTTCCTTGAGTAAGTAGGTGATCTATGTGGAGGGCTCAACTATGAGCTAATGACTGACAGTTTTAGAACAGCAGCCTATGCGAGGTTGTGTGATTTATGCTATAGTGTTACGGCTCACGGATCCGCATGTTGTAATGCACTGCTGAAGGGTGTGGTTGTCTGGGCTCTGGTTCACTGTGCTTCATCAGCAACACACACGCACACACACACGCACACACATACACACACACACACACACACACCGCTATTAGCCCACCAGTGTGCATAATGTGAGTGTTTGTGAGCTCAGCAGATATGGGGGTTGCATCACTGGAACCACATGCAATACAATATGCAATGCAATTATGCCATTTGCTTTTTCATTCGAAGGTGTATAGGAGGGATTGCAGTCCAAGCCACTGACTAATCGTTGGCTCCACTGCCAGCACAGTAAATCATGGCACACACTGTACAGCGCTGATGGCAGAATATGGAAGTCTATACAGTATAGCAGGGTTGGGAACTGAGCTCAGCCATTTTCTGCAGTGTTGAGCGTACTAAAGGAGGCCGTGTGTGTAGCGTGGACAAGCCAAGTCTCTGACCTTCCCAAAAGACCCTTTGTTTCACATTTTGCCAACCTAATCACGGCAATGGGATTAATACTGTTTTGAAATCTGAACCAGGCTGTATGACATCTGATGTGGTAATGGTGTATTAAAGACAGGGTCAGTCAGAAATGCGAGGAGATATTTGGTGAATTTGACAAAAAGTGTATTAGCTTACAATTGGCTTGCATAGCTGACTATACCTTTAAAGCTACACAGTGACATTAGGTTAATGCCCGTGTGTTTCTTCGAAGTAGAAAGGGTCTACAATCCCCAAGGAATCCAGATTTCTTTCCGTTGTTACTTCTAACAATATAGCCAGCAAGTTTAAGTCGCGTTGTGTCAAGTATCATTCTACAGAACAATGTCTTCCTGTTGTTGGCAAGGTTATTTAATAGTATGTGCAATGCATTCATCATATCTGAGCATCTTAGCAGAATTAGTGTTCTGCTAAAGACGCACATGTGCTGTGTGAACATTTACAGGGACCCATTTTCTATTTCTTCTACTCAACCCTGCCGCCTTGTGGCTAAAGGGGGCAGGGTTGCCGAAACTTTACCCATCTTCCGCAAGACTCAAGACACACCTCTTCACAATCCACCTTGGTACTAGGGGTGCACGATTTTGACAAAATGTGATATTGCAATATCAATATTAATTTCAATATTATAAAACATAAGTAAAAACACAAAGGTTATGGGAAAATGCATCAAAATATATTCATAACATATCAAAACAACACATTTTCAACTGACAGTCATATTGGACTGGTACAACATCAGTAATTCCAAGCGGCATTCTTTTTGGCCACTAATGTTTCCTCGTCGATCTCTATTATGTCATTAGTATCCTCAGCCACACATGTTACTTTTGTGTCTAAATCAAACACAACTAAGCCACACAGCCATTGGACGCATCTCTCCACAAAATAAACGGAATATTGCCCTTCCTGCAACATTTTCAATATGATATTGCGCAACATGATATTGCGATACTGAGTCGATATATTGTGCACCCCTATTTGGTATCCCCACTAGCGACCTCACCACCTCTTAGCACGCAATCCTAACTCAAGCTTCTTCGTAAAATGCTTTTTTCTCTCCACTCTACATATTTTGTTTAGTTGTTTGGTTTAATACAGTACAATACTCTGTTCTGCTTTTATGTATTAATGCCTTAAATATTTAGCATAGGCCATTAGCAACTTTGTTTGTTAACAATATATTGACATGGTAATAGTGATGACAATATGTTTTTACTACTATACATATAACTATTCTAATATAATATTGTATATTATACATTTGCTGGTGTATGACCTCTCCAACTATTGACAAATGTACTACATGTAAGATGCTTTGGATAAGTGTCTGCCAAAAGCCGTAAATGTACATGTAAAATCAAATACAGTCACATACTACCCCTTATACCTGCTAGATAGTCAGTCTCCATGCATCCAGCCCGTCACCAGTCAACAAGGCTTCCAGTTGTTCACCCAGCCAGTCTGTAACAAGGCCGCGATCCATTCTCCTTGCCTCTCCCATCATTCCCTGCAGCTAATCTGTCACCATAGCAACGGCCTGCCGGGGTCTGTCTCTAGCACAGCAGTAATGTGTGACTGTGTAGCACCATGGAAACGCCCAGTTCTGAACAAATCAGATAAAATGGAGTAGGGTTATTTATATAGGTTAATGCAATTCAGTATGTCTATTGTGTAATGTTAATCAAGCGTAATGAAACACACAATGTCTATGCTATTATGCCTTTAATTAATTAAAGCCTTTAATTAATGAATGTTTTCTTTTCTTTGCGTTAAAAGCAGGGATATTTTGATTAGTTTGAATTGATCAGAAGGCATAAAGGTCAGTTCCTTTTCCAAGCCCAGCCAGTCAGACTGGATCACTGTGACTGCTCTGGATCGCAGATGACACCATCAGGAATATAGGTTACTGTGTACTACTGTGTGTGCTAGTCTGTCTGGCTGGATGGCAGTATGTCTGGTACACTGTCTTCATAGGCTGAGTGCCTGTTGAATGTTCCTTCTTACCACTGGCTTATTTTAAACTGTGTCATTGTTTCCTATGGCTTCTACCTAATGTGAAGTTATTGAGGTTTGATACAAGGGACATTTTGTTACAGTTATCAAAGCAACAGAGAGTGTCACATTACCTATCCCCGCTCATGTTCAGAATATGTGCCTGCTTGTCTGTCCACAAGCTACTGTAACACGGGACCAGTGTTCTGCATATAATGTGATGAGCTGGTTTCACTAATTAGCATCTCCCACCTATACATGTTCAATGACGTCAGCATTCTACGCCGCAGCCATTTTGTAGACAACACCTAGAGGGCTCAGTAGTTTGCATAGATCTAGACAGTGTTGTCAATACAATTGATAAGATTAAAGTTGGATTTCAGTTATAAATGGCTAGCGTTTATAATGTAAGTGTAGCCTACTTAATTCGGAATGTATCAGAGGTCGGGATCCATGTAAAAAGTAGCTGAATTGAGCCATGCCCGGGCAACACCTGTCAACATTGCCGTGTAGCTACTGTAGCCTATACCATATTTAGTCATTAATCATCAATCAATTTATTTTATTGATGATCAAATATGAGATGGAGATGACAGTGTAGTTTTGATCTGATCATCTACTGTACGGTCGATTTATAATTTATATTAATATATTTCATTCTATTTTAAATGATTAATCAATAAATACATGTCACAGTCCAAAACATATATTCTCATTAAGTGGGTCAAATACAGGCATTTGGGATTTGCAAGCCACATTTGACATGACACATCACTTACTAAAATTTAATTTGCGTCATTGTCTGTCGACTGAATTGCTTCCGATTGTTTCACTGCCAGATCCCAGACATTATTGCTACTAAAAAGTGTTGTGTATGTTCGACCCAATGTTTCTCTCATCTCAACTCTTTAGTATTAACTTACCATAACATTTTTCTTCAATCCCTTTCTCCGCAGAGCGATAGGCTTCTGATCAAAGGCGGTAGGATTGTGAATGATGACCAGTCTTTCCATGCTGACATCTACATGGAAGATGGCGTCATTAAGTAAGTTCTCTGCCACTCTCCAATCCTCTCCCCTGATGTGTCCCAATTTCATCTCAGTCCCCTAGTTCTCGTTTGTAGGCATATAATGTAGTCACAGTCCTTCATCTCATGAAGCTAACTTAATTCCTAAACTATCGTTACATTTCTGAGACACTGGTGAGTCGGGACTATAAAAAGCCAACTACTGGATTATGTGAATAGAAAACAGCTTGGCTGTCATCATTTAGGACACTGGCTTAGGGACGCATTTCCTAGACTGTTAACCACATTCTGTGTTTTGTGGGCATGACAGAAGCACCCACTCTGTATTTATCACTAACAGATAGTTATCTAAAAATCTCTCTCTTATTCCTTCATTATTCTATCATTCAGTTCATGATACGCACCGTTATAACTCTCTACGTCCCATAAGGACCCATCGGACCAATGACGTGGTAGTTTTTTTTTTCGAAGTAACGCTCACTTTAATGGGCTTTTGGTTTTGGCCAGAGACAAGCCAACTGGGCCTCAGTACCAGGGGTCTTTCAGTCCGTCCAGACAAGTGGCAGAGTGCCTTGGCAGTAAATTCCACATTTCTCACTGAAAAGATTAGTTTTTTCTGTTTATCTTTTCTCTCTCTCTCTCTCTCTCTCTGTCTCTCTCTCTCTCCCTCTCTATGTCTCTCTCTCTCTGTGTGTCTCAACTGTTCATTCTCTTCACGCACCCTCCTCCCTCTATCTTTTATGCTCTCTTTACTTTCACTGTCCTCTTTCATTCCCACTGGATTCACAAATTAGGCCCTTTTGTCCCCAGCGCCCCTTTAGTATGAAGGTTATCTTAGCATAGTAATCACCCAGGAAGCTTCTAGTTGCGCTAGCTAGACAGTGCCTTATGCTTTGTCCTTCTAGCTGCTTAGTCTAATCAGTCTAATGGGCAGCTGTTATATGCAAGTGATGTTGATAGTGTCTTGTTTTAACATGTACAGTACACGTTATTATTAATGTAGCTTTTACAGAGAGTGAGACTGGTACGAGGCTGTATCTTGCCCAAGGGCTGAACCAAGGAGCTTTCAGCTGCCTCGAACACAGCTTTCCAGAGGTTGATGTTTTAGCCGTCACATAAATAAAATGACCTGGTTTTCCTCATAACAATTGTTAATAATTGTATGTTTCAATGTTATCTACAGCCAACTTCTGTCAGCCATTGACAGGTGACCTGTTCTCTTGCACGTGCAGACAGATTGGAGACAACCTGATTGTTCCCGGTGGAGTGAAGACCATTGAGGCCAATGGGAAGATGGTCATCCCAGGTGGCATCGACATCCACACCCATTTGCAGATGCCCTATCGCGGAACCACCACCGTGGATGACTTCAACCAGGGGTCAAAGGCCGCGCTGGCGGGCGGAACTACCATGATTGGTAAAGGGAGGGGGGGACCCTAAATCACCATGACGGGTATAGACCCACAGTTCTTAAACCTTTGACCTCTGACCTGGTCAGGGTTTATGGCTCTTGATAAGGGCACCAACAGGAGGAGAAAAGGGACAAAAGGAAGACTGTAAATTCATATTTATTTAGAAGAATAGAGAATGACAGTATGTGTGCTTGTGTGAGAAAGAGTTAAAGAGAAAGCGATAGAGAAGAAGACTATACAAATAGACCACCAGTGTGTGTGTGTGTGTGTGTGTGCGTGTGCGCGCACCTGCCTGTGTTTATGTGTAATTTATGTGTTTGTCGGGAAGATGAGGCCCTGGAACAGCCAACAGCTGGCAGATCCCTTGGTCCCATTAATAGCATTAATGTGACTGCTGCTGTCTGCCGATACAACTCTGTTCAGACTATATGACTGGCAGGCCTGTTACTGTGGCAAGGGCCTATTCATGGTCTACATTCATAAATGTAATTACATTCCTGTGTGTGTGTGTGTGTGAAGGAGAGATTGCATGTGTTTGTATATCCAGTTTGTCCCCAACATATCCCTTGTATAAACGCTATGACAATATTTACTGTAATCCAGTATGGCACTATTTCACCATGTTATGTATGTTGTGTGAGTTTATATTGAATGCATCCACTGGCTGTTGTCTATCATTTGCATGAATCTGTTCAATGTCTCAGGGTTCTGAGCCACTGTTGGTTAAGTAGACCATAACCATACAGTAGCAACCATAGCCATAGAGTTAAAGCCTTTCCTTACCATCCCCACCCATGTTAAGCAGATTGGGACATCTTTAATGAGATAACGCAGTTGGTCAGGTTGTCCCGTGATCCTTTGCTACAGTGGGATGGGAGGGAATATCCACTGGTGATTTAGTTGAGTATACTTCATGGCAACTGTGACGGCAAGCAATGCACACACACACACACACACACATGCAGAATTGAAGCTTCTGTAGGTAGGATTTGAGAGTTGCGTTGAGAGATACTTTAACCAGCGCTTCTGCTCCCTGCTTGAGCCCGTTATTCTGCCGTTCTGAGACACGATTGACACGCCTGCTGTCTGTAGTGTTCATGTGATTGACAGGCAAAGTAGAGTCAAATATGCGGGAGTTGCTATTACCACGAGAGGAATATAAAACGCCAGGTAGTCAGAGAAGATGCTTGTTAAAAGCGTATCCCTACATTCACAAGGCCATGCAAACAAAAGACTGTCGTAATGTGGCGCGACATCCGACCAAGTCCCGGAAGCAATGCGGGAACACAGACAGACACAGTTGGTTATGTAATACAAGAATCACGCCCGACTATAACCACTTTCACCTCCTTCTATCACGTTATTATCACACTATAGTTTTTATTTACTCCTCCTGTCTCACTCTCTCATTTACTCCCATCATATCATTCCTCTGACCAAGTCCTCTACCACCTATGATCTCCCTGTTGCTTCTCCAGAACTGTTTTTCGTCTCTCCCACCAAAAACAATCTCCTTTTTTTCTGCTCCTCTCCTCTCCTCCCTTCTCTTCTCCTGTCCTCCGTCTTACTATAAATAACTCCTAATCTGCCGTGTGTTTTCTCTCCTCTCCTCTCCTCACCCCCCCCCCCCCCAGTGGACCACGTGATCCCTGAGCCAGGCAGCAGCCTGTTGGAGGCCTTCGACCAGTGGAAGCAGTGGGCAGACGAGAAGTCTTGCTGTGACTACTCCCTCCATGTAGACATCACCCATTGGAGCGACAGCGTCAAGCAGGAGGTGACGACCCTCATCAAGGAGAAAGGTGAGTGGTCACATATACACTTGAACAACATGCCATTTGGCTGAGGTTGTAATGTTCGGTGTCCGGCATTGAAGACATTTGACCTTGTTTCAGGAGTCAACTCGTTCCAGGTCTACATGGCATACAAGGACTACTACCAGATGACCAACAGTGAGGTATCTGTACCAAACCTACAGTTAAAGCTGACCATTTGGAGAATTTAGCAAGAAAACGGTGTAAAAATAATGATACAACCATTCAAATATGAGAAGAGTTCCCTGCCTATCACAAACATGCTAACCGCAAACACTCAAAAAGGTCTGGGAACCAATGGTCCAGTTGAACTCAATAGGAATAAACCTGAACATCTTACTGTATATGTATTCATTTTATTTTATTGTATGTTTGAATACAAAAAAATATTTCCCCTCAGGAAACAAAAAGTATGCCTTCTGGCATGATGTCATGCGGTATGTTTCTGGTTGTGTTAGATGAAAAGGCATGTTTTCAAATGAAGTACTATACTTTGCTGTAGTAGAGGAAATAGAAGGTCTTTCAGCAACCAATCCTTGTGTGCAATGCTGTGTACAATATGTGCTTGGTTGTGATTGGTTCTTGTGCCTATTTGGTTATGATGCAGAGCACTGGCTGAACTATTTGAATTGTTTTCTTGTTCTTCCACTGGGCCTCTAAAGTTGAATGTAAATCAAAGTGCATAATTTATTTTGACATACAAACATATTTACATGTGAATATAGCCCAGAGAAAACTGATGTAATGTGGGTTTTTCAGGACCTGTGTTATAGTTAGATATTACAGCAGCTAATTCAAGTCCAGCCATTTCTGGAGACCACACTGAATAATTGCTGTGCATCATAGTAGACATGATGTAAATTGAGGGTTTGCTTTAATGCATGGCTTAACTCTTAACTTCTTGCATGAAAAAAAGAGTCTCAGAGTGGAAATACTATGTTCATGTTTGTTTATTGTGTGTGCGTGTGTAATGCAGCTCTATGAGATTTTCACCTTCCTGGCAGAGAATGGAGGCATTGCTCAAGTGCATGCTGAGAATGGCGAGATCATTGCTGAGGTAAAATTCAAAATATAAACTTCAGCTTCCCTTCATTGTCTTATTTATTGTGTGGGTGTTTCCCCACCCTGTCAGCGATCTTCTATTTGTTGTAGTTTACTTTAGTGTAGTCTAGTTACATTATTTACTACAGTTCACTTAACAGGCTAGTTTGAGTTAATTTCCATTCAGCTACATGCAGTCCAGTTCATTTCGGTTCAGCTGCTCTCACTTAATCTCGTTTTACTATCACTTTATCTCAATGGAATTTAATTTTGATGATTTCAGATCAGCTGAGCTTTACAGCAAAGCTCAATCAAATCTCTTCCATCTTGTCATGCATTCTCCCCTTTCCTACAGACTAAACACTAATAGAGCTCCAATAGAACAATAAAGTGTGTTGTTTATACAAGTCTGTACAATATCTGACAAATCAAAGTGAATGGACGGTAATAGTCACTGGATTGAGAGGGCTAGTATTAGTCAGACCCCAGTCCTTGTCTGGATTCTGTAACTGTATGCCTATGTTTGTGTGTGCAAGCCTGTGTATGCTCTGGTTCCTTCAAAGGGAAGCTATCTTATTTAAGCTCAGGGACACTGATTCACATCAGCATTTCAACCCAAAATGTCTGAACCGCTAGATCCTCTCATGACCTGAATTTGCCTCTGAATGAGTTGTTCAGCTTGTACAGTATATACAGGGTATGTGAAATGACCTGAACCATATCACGTCATCTCAAGGCTACCATAGGAAATATTATTTGCTAAATTATATACAATTGCATTGTGATAGGAACATTTTAATTATACTGTATATATATATTTCTAAATATACTGTATATTTCTAAATAAATACAAAAATCTGTAGACAACCAATTATTTCAGTGCTTTCTGCTTTTCCATTTTGGGAGTTGTATATCATATCACACAATTGTCTGTGTGCGGTCACATCTGTAAAACTAATCTACACACACACAAATCACAGAATCTCATTTTGATCACGGTGAATCCTAAAACAGATTAAATCTGTGTGTTAGTCGGTCAGTTGTCCATGTGCGTGTGTGTGTGTGTGTGCGCTACCGTGACATGCATATTTGCTGTGTGTGTCCCAACAGGAACAGGCCCGCATGCTACAGATGGGCATCACCGGACCTGAGGGACATGTGTTAAGCAGGCCAGAGGAGGTTAGACACGTTATCACACCATATCCTGTGTGCGTGTGTGTGCAGTACAAACTGTGATGGTCCGTGACTCGGCTTCGTGCGCACACACAAACACGTTGTTTTCGTTACGCACATCTGGTTTCAAAACTTCAGGGGGTGAGACATTTCCATGGTTTCCTCAAATGTTGCTTCTGATCTTACTTGAGCGACCAGTAGGAAAACCATACAGCAATCATGGCCACTTTAGCTGTCAGGAGTAGACAGTGCAAACTAGCATGCAGATAACCACGTTTCTGGCAAATAAAAGATGTTGCTTAAAGTATCTGTAGGTAGGACTTACTGTAAGAGTTGTACATTTAGTGTAATCTGTTAGAAATGCCATGGACATCCGTCAGCTGTCAGTGATTTAAATGCTCTGTGACAGTATGTGCTCTGGATGATAGCTTCAGCCGCCACTGTATGTAAGTCGATTTAGACAGCTACCCAAAGATTTCTGAGCAATCAGGGCTTATTTTCCCTGATTGGACAGGTGAATTTACTTCACCTGTCCAATCACTGGAATGAGCACACATCTACACCAGGTTTGAAATTATTAGGCTTTGTAACGGCAGACCATTGTTTCTTTTGTGTTTTTTGTGGTTGACTTTCAAAATCGTACTTTATTTCATTAGCTCTCACATCCTACCTCTAGCAGCTTTAATGTTGTCTAACAAAGTGTTTGTTATGTGTGTAGACCTAACGTCTAATGTGTGTTATCGTGCTCCCCTGACCATTGTATCCATACAACCAGCTGGAGGCTGAGGCTGTGTTCCGTGCCATCACTATCGCCAGCCAGACCAACTGTCCCCTTTATGTGACCCGGGTTATGAGCAAGAGTGCTGCTGACATCATCTCCCAGGCCAGGAAAAAAGGTATACGCAGCCCCGTCAGCATCTCAGTCAATTGTTCTTCTCATCAAGTGTACTGTAATAGTACTGATAGAGGATTTCATTAAAGGCAGGGTCAGCCATTCTGGAGAAGGCTTTCTAACGTCCATCTGAAATCATAACAACATTCCTCGGCACCCCCCGCGGCACCGCCTAACACGTCAAAATACATTGTGAAGCAAAGCATAGTACTATGGCTATGTTGATGTGAGCGGTGTTCGCCACTTTGTTTATGTTCCTATTTACGGAGCCAGGGCTGTGCAAAATTATCAAGATCATTTTTTCAACACGCACACAGAACGGTAAGCTAGCGTAATGCGAGGAGTGTCTTATCTTATCTAATTAGCTTGCAATAGCTGACTATACCTTTAATTAAGTCTCATCAAGCAATACCGAAATACGTAACTACGGGGCTGTTTCACATTGATCTTTTCTTCCTGTCTTGCTTGTAAACAGAGAAAACGGTGCTCCCTCAGATGCTCCACCCACAAAATGTGACCCGCATTGCCAAAACTGGGATAGCGCGGTCGGCACCACTTTGTTTGTGTTCCCATTTTGAGAACCAGCACTGTGTAGAAACACCAGATTATATTTCCAAGGCACATACAGGGTGGACAGCTAGTAGACCGTGAGCTTTACTCAGATATGACAATCCCACGTTTTGGCTGATTGATATTTTTACATTAAAAATGGTTTCTACTCATAAAGGAAGTGATAGTTGTCCCGCCCCAAGGCTCAAACAGTTTTACAGTAAACATTTACAGGAAGAACGTTTACATGCAATACAGTATAGCACTTCCAAGACGTTGGGGAACATTGTCCAATAATGTATTGCTTTTAGTATTTTGGTAGAACCTACGCCTGCAGTACTTTACAGTATCATAAAAATACATATAATCAACTACCATGTGTGTGTGTGTGTGTGTGTGTGTGCCCTATGAGGATGTCCAGATGTACAGACACAAGCTGCGGCAAAAAAAAAATAATGACAAGGCTTTTTCAAAAGAACTTCTACCTTGAAGATTCAGGCCTTGACTGTGGTTCAGCTGTCAGACCCAGCCACTGCTGTACCTCACTCGCAGGGACGAGCAGTGATGTGATGGCCTGAAAGATACACACACTTTGAAAATGGGTGGAAATATGGGTACAGGGGAAGAGAAGAAGAATGTGTGTTTGGATGTTCTCACCGAGAAGCCACACGAGGTTGAATATGATGAAAACCTGACCTCAGCAAGCCTTTGTGTGTGTGTGTGTGTGGGCCCTGGACTATTGCCCCTGCTTTAATTATTGTCTGGCAGTAATCCTGACTCTGACATCTTAGCATGAGAAGACATGAAACAGGGTGAGAGACAAGGGCAGGATGCATAAAAGCTAACAGAAAACATAACTCATCCACACAAAGTCAGACAAAGTAAACGAGCATGCAGCCAAGGTGGAATCTCTCCCTTCCAAGAGAGAGGTTTGGCTTTTCAAACGGCGGGCACCGGTCCTCTTTACAAACATTGTTTCAGGTGGATTACCAAACCTTTTAGCGAACGGCAGCTGTAAACCTCACCTCACCTCTAAACGTTATACGTCAAATATTCCTTTGGGCACTCGAGATTGATTATATGGTTAAAATAGATATGATAGATTCTTTAACACGTGTTTGCTGTTCTTCCTTTTCTTCCAGGAAATGTTGTGTTTGGGGAGCCAATCACTGCCAGCCTTGGCACTGATGGGACACACTATTGGAGCAAAAACTGGGCTAAGGCTGCCTCCTTTGTGACATCACCCCCTCTTAGCCCTGACCCCACAACCCCAGACTATCTGAACACACTCTTGGCCAGGTAAATGTCACATTGCTCATTTTTAGCTAGGTAGTTTAGCCTTGTTTAGCCTTGCTGAGCCTTGTTTGATCTTTTGACACAACCATTTTACAAGTTATGTTCCATAGATGGGAGTGCTTTTTTGTTCCAATTGAGCAAACTTGCAAACTTGCAAACTTGTAATCTTTCATATATATCCACAAAATCATAAAATGATTTCAAAATGCATTTGGCTTTACGCAACTACAGTACAATTTAATGTTTGCTGTGTTTTTGATGATTGTACATTCCTAGCTAGAACACGAAGTCCATGCAACAGTGTGCAATGTTTAGTGATGATCAACATCTAAGGCATACTGTATCTGCAAATTGCAAATCGCAAGCAATGAATGAAACAGTTTTAAGCATCCTACAACTCATGTAAAAAGCTTGATCCAATGTTGAAATCCCAAAAAGGAGTTGTTCATAGCTCGCTGTGTGTGTCTTGTGTCTTATCTCTTTATCTCTCTGACAGTGGAGACCTTAATGTTACCGGCAGTGCTCACTGCACCTTCAGTGTTGCCCAGAAGGCCATTGGCAAGGATGACTTCACCCAGATTCCAGAGGGAGTCAATGGGGTAGAGGAGAGAATGTCCCTCATCTGGGATAAGGCTGTGGTAAGGAGTAATTACAATCAAGTTTAGTTAAAGGTAGACTCTCTTTTAACCACTGTCACTTCACAGTGCAGTGAACACGGCCTTTGCAATGAATTGTAAGGACCTTGTCAGTGGGAGAAACTCAATGTAGTTTTTGATACTTTTAAAGCCAATGCACAGGAAAAAGAACAGGAAAAATACAATTACGCTGGCTAGAAGGTTTCTAAGTATAGTCTTTCACGCTTTCTCCTGTTGGATTTGATTCCAACTTGTCTGCATTAATGTAACATTGAGTTTGACATCTTTCTCAAAGGATGTGCAAGCTCTTCTTTTAGTAGTGTCTCCTTTATGCTGCGTTCACATGGAACACCGCAGACGGCAAGTTGCTATGGTGATATTGTGTGTGAGGGAGCTACGAACAACCGGTTGTCTCATAGACTCATAGACGTGGCTGTTTGTTGCCATTTCCTTTGTTCCACCCTTCTCATCTCTCTGGGGTAGTCGCCTGCCTATCTTTGGATCTGGCCGATTCTTCACCCTCAGATAAAGCACACGGCTCTGTCTGCCTTTGCTCATTTCTTTTCGCTTTCTTCCGTGCTTACAGACCGGAGATTGTAGATTTAGACAGCTGTGTTTTGTTTTTTTGACTAAACTTGGCGGTTTCTCAGAAATAGAATAGTCTATAATAGGCTGGGGGGAAAAAACACATTAATGCTAAGTAATATCCTTCAATCTAGTGACATATCCCTCTGTTTTTGTGTATCTGGCATGTAAAGTGTGCGTGCGTGTGTGCGTATCTGAAAAAAGCTTGTGTGTGTGTGTGTATGTGTTTGTGTGTTTGTGTCCCAATAAATTCCCTCCCCAGCATATTATTACTAAAGCATAACACGCTTGTCTTCCTTGCCTGGGGCTCCCCTCCCAGACCACGGGCAAAATGGACGAGAACATGTTTGTGGCCGTGACCAGCACCAACGCAGCCAAGATCCTCAACCTGTATCCGCGCAAGGGCCGGATCGCGGTGAGCTCCGACGCTGACCTCGTCATCTGGGACTTGGACGCCATCCGCACCATCACGGCCAAGACGCACACCTCTGTAAGTGGGTCGGGACCCCTGAGTGATGAAATGATTACTGATGATTTTTAAATGACTAATCTATGGTAGTCTTTTTGTACTGTGTTTACAGTTGTTTGTTGTGCATTATATGGGTATGATATGTTGTTCATTCTAGGGTTAAATGGTGCCTTTCCTTACTAATGGTAAATCGACTGCATTTATGCAGCACAGAACAGTTCAGCAACTGAAGAGCTGTACAGGATTGCCTCACATTCACCCATATATTCACACACCGATGGTGTCAGTCATACATACTTGTGACTGAGTGACAATACTAGCAGTCACTGGAAGTCAACAGTATTACTTCCCGAAAGTCAGAGAGTCCTGTGTCACGCTTACAGGGGTTTATGCATCAGACGTTAGCTTACAGGGGTACATGTATCAGATGTTAGCTTACAGGGGTACATGTATCATACGTGAGCTTACAGGGGTCTATGCATCAGACGTTAGCTTACAGGGGTACATGTATCATACGTGAGCTTACAGGGGTCTATGCATCAGATGTTTAGCACAGAGCTGCTAAATGGACAAAAGAGGCTTAGACTAGGGCTAGGTGTCTTGCTCAAGGACACCTCAACACTTGGTGAAGAGTTAGCGGGGTTCAAACCAGCAACTTTTCAATCACCTGTTGCCCCTCTCTGCCCATTGTAGAGAGGGGCAACTGTGGCTACTGGGGGTTGTAGATCAATACCCAAGGCTCAACGCATTTCTTCTCCTATGAAATTGAATCTTTGGTTTTCCCTTTTCACATCTGACTTAATGTGGTCCAGTAAAGCAGCGATGACACTGTGGTTACCAGCCAGCCTTTACACTAGGACATGCTACTGGAATTATTCTCCTTTTCAGTGGAAATTCTCATAAACTCTAGTTTATCTTGTCTCCACAAACGTGAAGGGGAGCACATTCCCAGATTCCTCTTGGTAAGATGGTCAGTGGGGCCAAAGGTGCACAGGTGTTAACCACTGCTCTTTCTGGCTCGTTCACTGATTATACATTTCAGAAGCATTTAGCCACAAATCGCATGATTAAGACAATTATTTAAGATTGGTCCTCAAACTAGTCAATTCTCTTCAATTGATGATTCAGGTGGAGTGATTCGTAAATGAGTAGGGGTCAAAAGAAGGGATGAAGGGAATTACTTTGTCTAGAATTACAATAAAATGGAAAAACAGATTTAGTCTTACCACAGTATGTTGGGTGGGATAAATTGTATAACTGTAATTGTAATTTATGAGCTTAAGCACTTAGTGGCTGCAGTGGAAACATGGTTTTCTAGAAAAATGGAGACAAAGTATGAAAGAGAAGAGGAAAAAAAAAGTATAAAAAGAGAGTTTGTGTCTGTGTGTATGTGTGTTGGCAGGTTTCTGTCCAGCTTCTACCAATATCTCCCATCTCCATTGCTGCCCTTTCTGGCCAGACAACAACCCTGTCCACAACGTTGGTATCTGCATTGCAACTCACCAACCACCCATGCTGTATACAGTAGTAAGCTGTATAGTAAATGTGCAATGCACAGCACTACCGCTCTGCTGCAATGCCTCGTACCTGCCAACAAAACACTCAGCAATATTCTGCTGCTAGCTCTCTGGCCCTTCGCCTCTGGCCTGTCAACAGTGTGTCACAGAACACAAGCAGCTAACTCAATGTCGGTGGTCTAAAATGTGAATAGTCAGATAAGATCGTTCTACTTTTCCAGTGTGACTCAATGCTTTAAGCATTTTCTTTATTGATTGTTACTTCATGATAAGCATATGAAACGGCCGTAGAAACAGTTAGATGTTTTCCCCTTTATTAATAACACATCTTGCTCATTATAAAGTGAAATGTTAGTAGCAGACTATTTTTGGCTTAATTAGATGCACTAAATCCTCTCAGTTATGACACATGAAGACTAAATGTGTGTTTACAGGCCCTTGGTTGTAAACCTAAACACAGCCTGCGTTTGTAACAGGTAATATAAAGTATGTTCCTCTCAATAAGAACGTGATAGTTAATACTTTACATATCAATGGCTCTGTCAAAGCCCTCATAGGTCATTCCCAAGACAGATGCACATACTGTACTGTACAGTATACTGTGCGAGTGGGTGGGTTCTCTCTCACACACACACACACACATTCATGATCTCCTGACTGTGCAATTGGATTTGGCTGCGAGCAGTGGAAGTATCAGCACAGGAATTCAAGGCTTCACCCGCCTGCCACGCTTCCTGTTTATCCATACATGCTAGCTGCAGGAATATGAAAGTGAAGAAGAAAACGGAACATAGCTGCGTTAATAGGCGCACATGCGAGAGTTACAAACTGTGTCTAAATTTCAGTTAATGTACAACCTTCACCTATGACACCATACTTTTACGATTGTTACTGCAGGAATAATAATAATGAACTGTAACAGATAAAAAGTAAATGTTTTTGCTCATTGTTTATATTTTGTGCATGCGTTTGGGGGGGGGGGGCGGGGGGTGGACGCCTGTTTGAGCTGAGCTTTAAGGGGAGCGGTAGTGATTAATGCATGTCACTCAGCACCCAGGGTTCTTTGAGTGGAAGTACTTTAAGTACTTTAAGTTGGTAGCAAGGTTGTGTAGTTCAGACAGAGAACGAGGTCACTCCGTCAGGAAGGAGAGAATTAAAGAGCTGGCCTAATAATAACCGTTTTCCAAATGTGGAGTATGCACGGGTTCTTATACTGTGATGTCATGCTTTCATTTCCTGCTGGTTGCCCTTGCTAGTAACATAACAGTAACATAACAACACAGCTCAGTGCAAAACACAGGAGCTCATTAGCTCTCAGCCATTCATCTCCCTTAATGGCAAAGTCTCATGGCTGGCCAAGAAGAAGTAGTCCATTTTAACAATATAATACCTTTGGGATCATTTACCCCTGTATTGTACAAACAGTATTGCAGTTATACGGCGTTTTCATCTGTCACCAAGATCTAGCTTGGAGGGAAAAAAACATTTTGACCCCTGACCTCAACCCTGACTTTCAAGCAACAATACAAATCGTGTGATCTGGGAGATGGGGGTTGGAGGGGGGGCGTATTATAAAGGGAGCTACACAAGCAGCCAAGCAAACACACACACACACACACGCACGCACACACACACACACACACACACACACACACACGTCAGCCATGATATCATAGTTGGCAGACAGCACGCCCGAGTTATGTCCTGTTCTGGCCTGAGTTTGGAACCGAGATGGAACAGAGGCCCCTGCAGAGGAGAGGACCCGCGATGTGAGGAGGAAAGCGAGCATCTGCCATCAGATCACAAACACATACAGTAGACAACAGAACGCGGGCACGATGGCAGGTCAGGACGAGAAGTGAAATGACGAGAGGCAAGCAACAGTTACGGAGAGCCAGAGGTTGTTGTCCGGGCAACAGGAGCCATCTGTATGATGTGGCAGCTGTCCTTACTGTACATGCCAGAACAACACTTACAGTATGAGAAACACAATTAGGAAGGGTAGAAAAATGAGAGAGGGGCTTTTGAGGAATGCAGAGGGAAGCAGCCCCAGTTCGTTTCCCACACATGTCGCTGATTAACACGGTTCCACCCACCTATCTGCCGACAGTCCTCCACTTCTCCATCCACCCTTCCTCATGTCTCATGCCTCGCTCTCTCTCATTCATTCTCGTGATTGTAGCCATTTACATTTCTCTAGTTCCGCTCTCTTCTCGCCAGACATTCTTTGCTCTCGTTCAGAAGTATGTTGTTGTTCTGCCCTCTTTCAATAACATGGTAATTCATTCCCCTCTTTCTAGCTGTCTTTCTTTATTAGAGAGGAAAGAAGGATGCTTTCAGTTGAGGGACCGCAACTTTTATTAGTATTTATTGATGATATAATATATTATATCAATTAAAGTTACATAAAAAGCATTCTATTTTATGTGGCAATAGCATGATTGTAATATACAGCACCGCTCTAAAGGACGTGAAAAGATTCAGTAAACAGTGCTTAACTAACCATTTGAATTATGCCGGAGGTTTCCTGTTTACTATCATACTGTGCTGTATTTTCTTCCCCAATAGCCCTTCTGTTTTCTTACAGTAGGGCAGATAGATTGTCTCTTACCGGCTATTTAAACATGACTGCATCTGAAAATACATTTGCTTGCATCATGCAATTAATCCTAAATGTAGTCGTTTCGGTTTAACAGTAACACACAAACATTAACCCTTAACAAACATACACTAATACATCTGTACATAATGGCACATGGGCAGGACAATATATCCTCTTTTCCAAGGTGTACAAGGAAAGGCCCATATTTACACTCATACGGTTCTAAATTAGTGTTATATGTGTGTACAGCTCATGGATGTTTGTGTTCTCTGCTTAAAAACCAAGCGGGAACCTCCGGTGCTGAGAAATTAATAAAAAAATGTTATTACACTTCCAGACCCCTTAGATCATCCAACTAGTTTATTTGATCTATTCTGCAGTCGCGGTTAAAAACTAAGGGTGATCCTGCCTTTTCTGTTGCGGCCCCGAGACTGGAACAATCGTCCCTTGTCTATCAGATCACCCCCCACCACTTAAATCTCACATTTCATTTAAAACTCTTCTTTAGCGTTCGAGTAAGTTCGGGGACACTATGCTTACACTGTCTTGTTTGTTTGTTGTATATTGTGTTTTATTGTTGTTTCTAGATATTTTGATGTATCGTTAATTGCATTGTTGTGTACAGAACTTGTTTTTATATGTGCTTTAACTGTACGAGGGGTGAATTATTTTATAACTAATCAGTATACATGTATTAGCCATACATGTATGAATGGGGTGGGGTGGGCTTTACAGGAGGAGTCATGTACTTCAGACCCATTCTTGAGAAAAGCTATGGTTGACGTCACGAAGGGTTTGTCCGTACAGTCCATGTTTAAAACACACGTCTGTTCCTCAGGCCGCTGAGTACAATGTGTTCGAGGGCATGGAGCTGCGCGGGGGACCCCAGGTAGTCATCTGCCAGGGGAAGATTGTTCTAGAAGACGGGAACATCCACGTCACATCTGGCGTGGGCCGCTTCATCCCCTGTTCCGCCTTCCCGGACTTTGCCTACAAGCGCGTCAAAGCCAGGAAGCAGGTGAGACGTGCTAACATGCTAACAATGTTATTGTGTATTCCAAATTACAAAACTAGATTCACACCATAATGTTTACGTCAAGATATGTCCTTGATTAAGAGATTTTTAATCTCACGAGCCCTTCCTGGTAAAATAAAATTATGAAATTAGAACTGTAGAAAAATCAATAAGTTAAAGAGAGAGAATGAATGAGAGCGAGTCACAGAAGTGGGTCAATAATGAGATGGGTGGAGACGGTTGGCTGTGGTCAGCTATTGAGTGAACACAGAGCTGACTGTGTATGTCTGCTTATAGAGCGTGCCACGTAATGATGTCATAGATTCCCATAGAATGCTGTGTGTGTGTGAGAGGCTGAGGGCAGTGTCTGTGATATTGAAGAGGGTTATAGGGATGAAGCACACAATGATATGAGGGCTACAGAAGATAATATGTTGAGGAAACAACTGGTAGGAAGAAAAAACCAGTGTGAACGCATCCAAGGGAGGAGCAGGTCAAGAGGTGTTGATAAGAGAGATGTGTGGTGGTGGTTATGGGGGCTCTGTTGGTTTAAATGGAGTGTGTTAGCTGTGTTGTGCACTTTTGATGAAACGACCTCGTCGTCATGGACACGCTGCGCTTCTTTTTCTGAGTCAGTATTGCTAAGGCAGAGTGTAAAGAACACAACATGCATGGCCACAATAGTCTCATTTGACACCAATTATGTCATTTAACATTATAGATGATTTACTGTGTATATAGCAGGGTAACAGTGTGATAACTAAACCATTAGCAGTCTGGACTGGACAAACAATATTTGATTGATTTAGCATACAGGTACATTATACAGTATAAATGTATAACTGTATAACTATACAGGATTATAAAACACATATAAAATAATAATAATAAAAGCTACATTTCTTCTGCATTGTATTAAATCTGTAAGATACAGTATATTACATGTATGAACAGTATTTATATAGTATATGCTGCAGATCACAAGCTCATGAGTCACTTCCATGTAATATTAATGAATTGAGAACAAATGCTTCGTGGTTTCCTAACAAGTAACGGGATGTGAATCTCAGTGTAGCAATTGTCCAGCGTGCAGCTGGTTAAATGGTGAGTATATGAAGTGTGTGTCAGCGAGTGCAGCCGTAGTAACAGTATGCTGTTTATCTTGGTAACAGACCGCGTGCTGTATTCATTCACAGATGTGTCTATTAACGCTTTGCTTCGCTTCCAAAGATCCCATTGATTCCATATACTGACAGAAAGACACAGAATGACCCGTTCACCAAAAACATTTTAGCCACCAGTCTGTGTGTTCACATACACACACAGACTTCACTGTTGCATGTGAGGGTGTTGGTGCATTTTGTGTGTGAAGTGAATACAGTACAGTGCATGTACAATGCATACAGTTTATGCATGTGTGAGTGTGTGCATGTATATTTGTCCTGCAATACCTACATCCGGTGGTCAGTTTGTGTGTGTGTGAGATTCCAAATCAATCCATTGCACACATACTGTACATATACAGTACATTAACTCACGCATCTTAAACATAATAGCAATACTACATAGTTTGTGCCATAATACAAACAAATATTGAAGTGGCCTTTACGACCACTTTGAATTTGACCTAGCTAAATATCAATATAATATATTGTATAAATAAATATTATATTATATATAATATAAATAAATATCAATATAAATAGCTATATATAACGTGTGCTATTTTTGGGAGCAAAGTATATTTTTGGTGTGGCTCTTTAGGGTGGGTGACGCTATAAAAAGATCCATCTTAAAACATCCTAACTCTTGACCCAAGATGAAGGTCTTCTGAGATTACTTTATCTTCCTGAAGGGAGCTTTTGACAGGTTTTTGGGAGTAGTCACAATTCATGTTGAAACAATCACAATGAAGCCAACACACGAAAACATCTCTGACCAACCAGTTAAGCAGAAGCATGTCCAGATGAAGATACAGGTCTTCATCTAAAGATGGTCTGAGAGCGAGGTTATGAAGCAGGTGGCACTGTTAGGTGTGCACGCTGTGGTTGCCACTGTCCTATTTGACAACGGTGTGGAACAACAAAGAGTTAGGGAGGAGTTGAAGAGACACAGAGAGAGACATCACAAGATCACCGGATAGGACCAGAGAGTCAGAGGACCTGAATCTTCCCTGGGATGGGGGTGCACATGCCTCTATCCTAATGTTCACCTATGAGAAGAACAAGGATGGTATGAAGACACAGAGGATCACTGACAACTTATTGTATAGTAAGAGAATGGCAGCTACTCACTTCCCTTCAGAAGAGCTATTCCTCATCTGTCCACCAGGTGGAGCTCTGGCGATGGCTGTTGCCATCATTCTGTGGCCAGCCTGCAGCCATTCATATGTTGTTCCTTTACACAAGCAGAATAAGTAACTCACAACCAGCAGCGTAAAGCAAACATGTATGCTATTATATTACGGTTATATCATTTATGACTCATAATGACATACTGTAGATTGATCATTTCCTTGTACTATTCTCACAAGCCGATTACTGTAAAGTACATTATGCCTCATAGCGTGAGCCAAATCGCTCCTAGAAAAAGATGATATTTTGTATTTTTGCACATCTCCAATATCCCTTGCTAACTCTGTGTTTGTGTGTGCGTGTGTACAATAATTCTGTCCTATGTTTTCGTGTGTTTACATGTGTGGGCGAGCTGAAGGCTGGAATTGGTTCAGTTCATGAACACACAGGGCACTATGCATATTTGACTCAACCACACGGGGTTAGACAAACGATGACGATGACTTGGCCGCATTAAAAGCAGTCGTTGTGTGCTGGTCTCCTGGTGCTTCTCCTGTTCACAGTTTTCATCCATGTCCCCATGTTGAAGTTCTATTCTATCGTTTGTTTCTTTTCTTTCATTCATGTTTATCTCTTCTACCACATACTCTTTCTCTCTGTTCACCTCCATCCGGGTTGCTCTCCCCTTTTGCGCCAAGCTCCTAGAAATGCGCTAGGACTCGCAATTTCAATTTCGGTTCATAGTGACCGCAGAAACAATGTAACGTATCAATGTACCGTTGTCATCCTTCCGAAGTCAATGACTAATCGTGATGAAATAATCGTGAGTTCATCATTGACAAACATAATCGTGATCCTGATTGGTTTTCCATAATATAATGTAAGCACATTGTACAATCCTCTCTCTGATGGCATCTACAGTAAGTAATGTAATTCCTATCTGCCTGTCTGTCTGTCTGTCTGTCTGTCTGTAGCTGGCAGTGCTAAGAGCCGTGCCCAGGGGCATGTATGACGGCCCGGTGTCTGAGTTCTCCATGTCCCGCGGTGGTACCCCTTCAGCCTCCGCCCGGACCTCCCCCACCAAGCAGCCCGTGAGGAACCTGCACCACCAGTCTGGATTTAGTCTAGCAGGTAACCCGGCAGTATGCGGTGAGCCCAGCTACTTTAATACGCCATCGACACACTGTTGCTCTAATGCTTTTCTATTGCCTCACAAATGATGCACCACACTGCATTACGTACAGTAGGCTGTGTTGCCTACACTGAGTAATGTGCTGTGTTGCCTTTTGTGTTACTAACAAACTAGCTACTAGGTAACTTCGACAACATGGTGGCCCAGTGGATTGCACTGTAGCCTCGCAGCAAGAAGGTCCTGTGTTCAAACCCTGGCTGTCCCGGCCTTTCTGCGTGGAGTTTGCATGTTCTCCCTGTGTCTGCGTGGGTTTCCTCCACATGCTCTGGTTTCCCCCCAAAAAAAACACATTTTAGGTGAACTCTCTCCAGTCAGTGACACTGATGTCTACCTGGAGTAGCAGAGAGCACATTTCACTACATGTATGTGTATGTGACAATAAAAGCACGTTTAGTCATTGCGTTACTTGGTATGACGTTGCGCTGCGTCTCAATGCCTTACTTGGTATGGCGTTACTTTGCGGCACGTCGCATCGTGTTACAATACATTGCGTTACTTGGCATGACGTTACTTTGCGGCACGTCAGTTTGCCAAGTTCCATTAAGTCACATGTTACACTTACATCACATTCTGATACTCTGTATTTGATTAGTTGGTGTGTAAACATGTTGCCTGGGCCGAACCCTGAGCTTAGTAGCGCTACATTATACTATGTCTCACTATGTCTCACTGTGCAATATTATGTTACATTCACCATACTTTATACTGTAGCTGTGTGTATTTATGCAACAAAACCAAAACGCAAAACTTAAAACAGTAACGTTAACATTTTATAGGTTAGAATAATGGCAGCAACATTAGTCAGGAAAACAACATTTGAAAATAATTTTTACTGTACCTTCAACTTTTGTATGTATGGCTGATATATTGTAACTGATACTGATGCAAGATATCAGACATCTGGAATATTCAGCCATGGTTTATTTTTCCAAGCTTGTCTAATGTCAGTGATTCTATACAGTACTGAGTCATGTGAGACGTCTCGCCAGTAATGGATGTCTGACGAGTGGCAAATTGATTGCAGCCACATGTAACTAATGTAAGCGTTCCATTAGCTCACATTTGATTTAGGAAATGTGTTGCGCTCATTTAACACGGTGGCGGAATGCAGATCAGAGAACAACCAGAAGCAAGGAGCACGAAAGTCAGCCTTTCCAATGTTTCATAAGCGGACATTGTTGCTTAG
Organism: Amblyopsis hoosieri; assembly: GCA_027564755.1. Classification (NCBI taxonomy): domain Eukaryota; kingdom Metazoa; phylum Chordata; class Actinopteri; order Percopsiformes; family Amblyopsidae; genus Amblyopsis; species Amblyopsis hoosieri. The sequence continues at coordinate 32,747 of JAODUE010000118.1, forward strand.
CGATGTGCTGAGTGACGTCCAGACTATGTCCATCTGTACTATTTTGTGTTGACATCAGTAGCGCTGGAAACCAATTCCGTCGGCCGTGGGACTCGCAAAACACGCTGCTATTAACCTTATTTTAGCATCCAAAATTTAGACGGTCATTTAAAAGGCATTGGTCATTAGTAGTATGCCGACATACATTTTAAATACAGGATATTTTGTGTCGGGCGTACGTATATTCCATCCTGAAAGGAACACCGTTGACACATTTCATGTCGTTTAGTACTTAACAGGCATAGTTGATGTGTGATACATAATTGATAAAGACATGGGATGACCTCCACTGGAAGGAATTTAGAGAACAGGAGCGGAGGGGGTTTGGCTGCTCCTGTTTCCCAGGATTTTTTGATAGTGGTGTGGTGTGTGTGTGTGTGTGTGTGTGAGAGAGTGAGAGAGAGAGAGAGAGAGAGAGAGAGAGAGAGAGAGAGAGATTCACTCTTTGATGTGTTCTGTTTTTCTCATAGACATTACATATAGTGGGGTATGTTTTACTATGGGAACTTACCTATGGGGAAGATGCTGGACCTGCTAACATCATAATGATTACACATACACTACTCTAGGAGATCTGTCTTCATGTGCTTCCCAACACAGTGCACTTACAGACTAGACTGACCTGGCCTTCTTCTGACTAAATACCATCTGCTTTTGACACAATAGCACGGACGCATTATGCATTAAAGCATGACTATTAGACACCACTGTTCACACAGGGCACAGCACTTTGTACTCCCGTGGAATAAGGGCCGATTGCATGGATATTGGTGTTGAATGCTGAATCTGATTCTAAAGTAGTTTATATCTCTCTCTCTCTCTCTCTCTCTCTCTCTCTCTCTCTCTCTCTCTCTATTGACACAGGTCCCCCTACCCCAGATGACATCCCTATCAGGCCAGCTGGACGTCGTATTGTAGTGCCCCCTGGTGGCCGTTCTAACATCACATCCCTCAGTTAAACAGAAGAGGATTCATTCTGAAAACCGCCTGCAGCCAGTGGGAGGAGAAAGGAGGGGATGGGCGGGGTACAGGAAGAAAGGGGGGGGGGGGGTTGAACACAATTAGTTAAAAGATAAAGGAGAAAAACACTGAATCCTCATGCCTTACCTGCCACAATGCTACCTTGCTCAGATGAGAAACGTTTTCCTTTTCCTAGGGAACAAAAGCAAAGTTTAGCCTGCCATTGGGTTAAATGGAAAAGCCACACCCATGTATTTTACACACAATCATTCCGAACACAATTAGCGTCCTCTAATATAGTAACAGCTTCTGTCAGACTCAGATCCAGCCATAACACAACGTTTTAGGATTGGGGATATATGAGTATTGGATTAACTTCCATTGCCGCCATAACTCACAGCAAACAATGTTTTCTAAAGGAAAATGGATAGCGCTTTTCTCGGACTTATGCTATGGTTCTTTCATTCTGTTTGGCTTTTGGTGTTGGCCCTCTTTAAGTAGCCTGCTTTATTGTCTGCAAAAAAAAAAAATCACATTACAGTAACGTAGTTCCCTCCTTTGAGGTGTAATATTATGCAGTACCGTTGCTTAACTCTAGGTGGCATCGTGTATATGGTAGTTGTAACGTAGCTTTGTGAACGATGTTGTTGCAGCCTTTATGGTTTTACTGGATAAAAACAATGTATTTGGGATCTCAGAATGTGGGTGTTGATGTAGTTGGACATGGAACTGAATGGGCCACAATGAGTTCGGTGATGTGATCCATGTGCCATAACCTACTCTAGAAATATGACCAATAACTAACTCCACGAATTATTGCGTGTTTAAGTACTTATATATATCAAAACAATAAAAAAATTAAAAAATACCTTTACATAAAAAAGATCACTGATATTGGAATGCGTTTTTTTTTTTTTGTAAGGGTATATCACCTTAAATAATGCGTTCTTCAAAGAGGTAAAAAAACAAACGTTAGAAATAATTTTTTTCCTGCTCTTGATTCACGCGTTTCATCATGGCTGAAAAGAACCAAACCCCGGCATTTGTATCCAGCTTTTAGCACCTTGAGAGGGAGATGAGGAACAAATACGAGCCCTTTTACCACAAGTAATACCAAGCTCTCTGGAGAGGAGCTTTGTCAATTACGAATTAATAAAAGAAAATGAATATAAATTATTGTGGTTTTATAACCTACTTGGTGATAACAATACTCCACCTCCGTATCTAGATGTTATCTCTGAAATATATGCTTTCGTTCATTATAACATACCCTGACATACCCTAACGTGGTATATTTACGACCAGCCCTCGAAACAATGAGGCCAACTCGGTACAGTTTACCTGAAACTCCCTGGATTTGACCACTACAATATTGTGTGTGTGTGTGTGTGTGTGTATAAAGAAACGTCATTGTTCATTTTTGTGTTTGGCCTGTAAGCTACTCTAAAACAAGGCAGAGGATTTTGGTGTGTTTTGGAATAACAAGGGAGAACTTTTATTCTGTTGTACAGTAAGTCAGGTGCTTTTATTTTGGCAGAGGTGCAGTTACATCCGAGAAAGTCCCAGGCAGCGGTTTAATGTATTTATGTTAGTTTTATTATCTTTGTTTAATTGTTCTTTTATGTTCTTTTTTTACTGTTGTATCAAAACCCAGACAAGTGCAGGTGAAAAATAAGGTGTGCTGTGGAGGATGATTTGATTCCTGAATAAACATGAGTTGCAACTGATTCGTATATGTCTGCAATTTTGTATGAACATTCTGTATATTTCATTATAGTTTTTCCTTGTCAAAAGAAAATCATAAATTATAGCAGTAACAATACTTTCAATATACCCTTATCTAGAGCTTACTTTGGAAATGTGGTTTGTGACAAAGACCCAATTTAGCACAAATTAAATGTGAGTTTAAGAAAAATCTTATTTTTTATAGTTATGTTGCTATGCATTTTGAGAATTGCAAGCTGTATTTCCAGCCACATCATTATTCTTTCTGATTTATTAATCACATTGTGTGTGTGTGTGTGTCAGGGGATATATATCCTGCCACATTGTGAGGTCTAGCAGTAAAAACAGTGTTATGTCCCCACTGTATAGTTTAAAGGTCTATAAATGACCAGTGACATCACCCTGTGAGTACAATAATAATGAAGATCCATGTTGTAAAACATAGTCTGTGTGTTTTTTATGTTATTCTCCTAGTTACCATACTACCCAGAATTATATTGCCTATTCAACACATAACTGATTAACTGACCATTATACTGTAGAGAAAGAAGGTTCACAACACAAATTCTATAGAAGCAGGCCTCAGTTATTGTCAACACTACTATCCCACAAGCTTACATTTTTAGCAATTGTAATCTAATCATGATAATTACTTACTATACCAGGGGTCAGCAACCTTTTTGATATGAAGCGCCCTTTTCAAATGTTCTTGTTGATCAGTGTGCCATATCAATGTTATATTTATTTATGACATTACATCAAAATATAATATCCAAAAGATCTGTAATTTTATTCCATCTATAGGCAATATGCATAGCAACAACCAAATAAAAAACAGTTCTCCCACAATCAGAACATTGTAATTGTATATTAGAATATGATACAAGGCTGCCTTCCTTATGGAAACATCCACATCTGAGTTTAAATAAATAACCTTACCAACATTAAAACAATCTTGTTATCAACTATGAACTTCACTTAGTAATAATGGCAGTTATTATCAAAACGATCAAAAAGATAATTAAGTGAACTAAATAGGAGAACTATACAAGAATGCTGTCATTGCCAACATGCTATCGAGCCCATTCCATTCCAACAGCCTTACTAGTACTATCCAGAGGCAGGTGGATGTTTGCTGCATGGGGGTGGGGATGCATGTCAAACAAACTTAACATAAAAAACAGGTCACACAGCTGCTAATGTCGGTGAGAGACATTATTTGGCATGAGGATGAGAGTGTGCTTGAACATTTCCAAAAAATCTCTCCTGCACACTTATTGCCAGTGTGCCATTGGATAAGCTATTGTGTGACCATGCACTGTGCCAATGGTTGCTGACCCCTGTACTATATACTTACTATACTTATTATAATTCATGTTTAGCTCCTGTTGGACGAAGCTGCCAAGCAATAATCAAAATATGTATCTCCTCCACACATTAAAAACAATATATGGCTAGATACATAGGCCTAATTATTATCTCTGTATTTGTGGACAGCATGTTTCTTAACGTAATATAACACACATGGAAAAGGGAAATGCGATAGAAATCGGCTCCTATTTAACAAATGTCTGTCCATAGAGTTAAGGTCAATCCACATCGACATCAAAAGCAGCTGAAATGCTGCATGTGAAATGTGCTCCCGTTTATGGTACGACTAGTGAGTAGACACTAGAGGGCATCCTCTTACTATTATTGGTAGTGGCAATACTAAAACATTATTATCGGCAGTGTTCTCTACATGGATATAAAAGCACTCTTTCACAAAGATGAATTATATAATAGGTGATGCAGTTACGGTATGGAAAAAAGGATATATATGTAGTCTATATATTTAGTGGGTAGGGAATAGCTCCTCTTGTTGATATGCCTCTAAAAGTGTATTTCAATTGTTGGTACCCGAAAGAATTCTGAGCAATCAGGGCCTCTTTCCACTGATTGTCTGCTACCTTGCCTGTCAATCACATGACTGCCTGCACACACAGCTAGAGTACAACAGGTTTGTGAATGGTGCTTTGCAATAGCCAATAGCAAAGCTCTGTTCCCTCTAGAAGGGATGGGTTTTTGGGGTTTACTCTTTTTCATTACTGTTTAGCTAGTTATCATTGCAACTCTTAAATATTACCTACAGTAGCTTTAAAATAACAGCTAATGTTTGTCTTCATGAGTCTTTGGGCTCCCTAAAATAGTGAGGCATTTTTATGTTTCGATTGATTCCTGCTGAAATGGAACCACAATGTAATATCACCATTTGTTTATGCACAATAAATATATTAAAGAAGACAACGGGAAAATAAAAAGGGATTACATAAATACATGGTTTGGTTGCCAGGTTAATTCAGAAAAGAAAAGAAACGTATTATTTAAGGCACACCTCAATAACTCAATCACATTTAAATACAACAAACAGAATTAGAACACATTCTTTACAAACTGTTTTGTGAATATGGATAAAGTCTGACCTTACATTTTCACTTAAATTGATATCTAATTTTGGAATATATAATCTGATATGGCGCCATATTTTTGCATTATTATTATTTTGTTAGAATTGTTTTCCTTGCTTGAAGGATACAGCCAGCCATTATTATATTCCAATCCATTTGGTGCATTAAAACAATAAATGAAGACCAAGACCTTTCAGTCACATTCATCCATCATGGGTCTTATTAGCATAAAGTCAGGTATAATCCACTTCCAATTTAACACAATAACAACATGACACATATTTTACGAGAGAAAACACGGGTTTGTGAAATTACATCAATGACGACAACACCAACACAAAAAACATTTGTAACAATTTCCATTTGAAAAGTGCCAACCATAATTAATTTGATAGTTAAGACCACAAGTATGATAACACCCTGGACAGGATTTCGTTATATTGCAGATATTGTACTGTAAGTTTAAAAAAATGACTAGAATTAGTGGTAATCATATTTTGTTCACAGTGTGGAAAAATAATACTTTTCCACTATACAGTAACTTACGTTCCATGATGTCATTATAAGGCACCCCTCTATAAACATGAATAAGGGTTTATTTTCAATATTTAATTTAAGATTGGTTCATTAGCTATTCACTGTGGTGTCCTTAATCATATCAACCATGTAAACTAATGTAAGAAGCCTAACTAAATTCACATCCAGACTGTGTGTGTGAAGATGTAAACGTCTGTGGTGGGACTTTTACTTTTGCTGTATCCCACAAAAAATGAAACAAACATTTTTTTATGTGCACAATAATTAAGAAATGTTTAATCTATCTGAAGCCACTTCTGTGAAACCATTTGGGAATATGAGTTCACTCAGAGCTTTTTAAACTTTTGTCTCTGTGTGCATAAATGCTACAATTGATAAAGAAGCGTGTGCAAAGCTAGTTTCAGTGCCTAAAACCTTAACATCTACAGTACCTCTCCTTTTTAAAGCCTTTACAGATCAAAACATACCATCTTTAGGTTAACAGTGACATTCTTAAAGTGCATCCACATGTAAAGTTAAAGTTGGAGACATGTACCTGCAATGGTGCTTGGAAAAAGTAGGCTATAAAATCCAATCATTATTGTTAGCTTGACTTGCAAAGGTTAGCATACTTACAACTACAGTATAATAAAGATAGCGGGTCAGACACAAGCCTACAGCTCCTTTTTATTGTGTATCAGAGAAGGAATCTGTGGTAGCTGTCTTAAAAACAAAGGCCTCATTTTCTATCTGTTCTCCCAGTTGTCTTGTTGACTAACCTCATTATTTTAATGTAATCTCAACTCCTTTAGGAAAGTCTAGATTCAACCATAAAGAAATAATTAAGTTATTGCCTTCCCGTCTTGCTTATTGGCCAAAGAGTCTGCTGCCATGCATCAATGCAAAAAAATCAAACCCATATGGGCATTTGGCAGCCATATTTGTCGGCTTTAAAAGCTGATAGGGCGTGGCATCCATTTCCTCCTTGGCCTCCGCCCACCGTGTAGCAAGAGAGGTTCAGGTCTTTAGGAGGGTAAGATGGGTGTCCTGTGCCTCTCTGAGGGCCATTATCCCTGGGTGAGACCCCAGGTAGAGAGGCTGGATGTGGCTTAGCATTCTCCCCAGGAGGCCATTTTATTCCTGCAGCTCAGTCATGTGGCAATGGTGTTGTAGCAGTGACGCAGGCTAGCATGCGTGCGTGTGGCTAACGGTACATGTGTGTGTGTGTGTGTGTGTTTGACTACCAGTAAAGAAGAAACGTTTATACGCGGGGGTGCTGGACATCTGTGTGAGACCCAGTGTGCGTGGGACAAACTGAGTGCTGGTGCAGGTTACACTGGTGCTAGAGAGTCTAGCCAGATACAAAAGCAGATGGCTCCACGTTGTTGTTCCGGCCATCCTCTATTGCCTTGTTCTTTTCAGTCGTGGACAGCTCAGCGGATTCCAGCACTGCTTTCTGTGACCTGTGGAGAAGTAAAGTCACATGAACGGTTTTACTTATGGTACGCTTACAATAAGAGGAACAACATGTTCCAGTTGATTACATTTTATTTACATATGTTTTGCATAATTATTACCTAATGAATGTACTAACCTTTCTCATTATAAAAGTCACAAACTATTATAGCTCATTCTTCAATATTCCTTTTTTCATAAAATCATACTTCAAAACAGTGTCTCTGTTGAGAGTATTCTCACATTATGTGGCTGTAGTGTGCAAAGAGATTACCGTGTGATGTATTACTGACGTGTGAAATCTATACAGGTGTAACAAGGGCTGAACAATGGTTAAATGGTGCTCTCACTTTTCTCTGTTGAAGACCAGAAAGTCTCTCTGAACATTGTCCAAGCGTTGCTGCAGTTGGCCATTCTAGGGAATAACATAAAAATATAGAAAACAATATGAATATATATATAAACCATTAACCAGAGCATCAGTAATGCAGGTGTTGGTACTGAGGAAATTCTGATTTGGCAACTTTAAAATGACTACATCTGCATTCTGTATTGCAATCACACTTCATCACATAATCATAACTAATATTTGTATCTTGTGTGTGTGTGTGTGTGTGTGTGTGTGTGTGAGGGGGGGGGGGGGGGGTGTATATGGTCTATGCCAACAAAA
>JAODUE010000118.1:40568-53068 GCA_027564755.1 Amblyopsis hoosieri
CCCCCCAACACCCCTCGAGCTCCGCTTCCGGGCGGGGGGGCTCCGGGCGGCGCCCCGCCCGCCCCCCCCCCCCCCCCCCCCCCCCCCCCCCCTAGATGGTCTATGCCAACTAATGCAAAGCATCAAACCTAGCTTTAAGACACTACCAGACAGTTGGTGGAGATCAGTATAACTTTAGTGGATGCAGGTGGTTTGATAACAACACCTGCTCCCCACGCACACACACACACACACACACACACACACACACTGTACGCAGGCAGACCAGGTGGTAAGAGGGAAAAGCAGGAGCAGCTGCAAGTCAAGTAACTGACTCTGCGACTGTAGAAGCCCCAGACACACAAAACGCCTTTTGCTCGTTGCCCGTCGCTTTGTAGCTGAAAGCTGGTCGCTTGTTTACATGTCAGTTGCCTAGGCATCCCTCTTGTACATTTCCCACCTGCGATGTTCCCGTCATCTGTCAGTCATCGATATCAATAGCTCTCATTGGTAGTCGCCTCACGTTGAGTCAAGTGAGCCCACTTTGCGTCGCCGACAGTTACATTGCCCATCGTCACTACAGGTGTACTCACCGCTCCTGCGTTGTTGTCAAGGCATTAAATGGATTGGCCCCATTGGATATTCCAGATCTCCTTACATTTTATCACACGTCCACAAGATCATCCAACCAGTTTCTTATATCTATTTCGCAGTCGTGTTTGAGAACTAAGGGTGATTGGTGCCCTGTCCTGAGACTGTGGAACGATCTTCCTTTATCTATCAGATCTTCCACCCCTGAGACATTTAAATCTCTTCTAAAAACACACATGTAGTCTTCAGCGTTCGAGGACATTCTGGGACACTGTACTGAAACTGTCTTTTTTATATGTATTCACTGTTAATTGCATTGTTGTGTACAGCACTTTGGTCAGCATTGACTGTTTTTAAGTGTGCTTTATAAATAAACTGAGTGGACTTGACTCCTGCTGTGATGCGGGAGTGTCGAGGGCCACGCTCCGTCGAGCCAGGATGCACTTAGTTGCTGTGGGACGGTGAGGTGTTGTTACAGTACATGGCCTGCGTAGATTTCCCCAGATGGGCCGGAAATATGAAGCTGTGACCTTTCTGCAAGGGCGCCTTCCTAAACATTTGGGCTATAGCTGTCCAACTGCCTCCTCCTGTGGTGTAGTAGACCTTACACTGTAGTTATGAAGTATGCTGGGGAGCTGTGCCAATACTAAGCCTTTGTGTAAACATGGGGACCTTCTCTGATCTCTATATAGCTAAAAAAACACTTTAACACTTCTGGACTCTTCAGTGGGCGTGTCACCAACAGAACATTGCTGTGGTGGCTGACGTAGGCAGCGCCCAGATGGCTAAATCCACAGTACCGTGCATGGCCTGATACTAAGTCAAATAACCTCAAAACAGTTCACCTCAGGAATACCGTTGTGGCCTCAGATTGACCGTAGAGACGCATACACTAAAAAATAACCATTACTGCCCCCAGAGATAGTCCATTGGAATCTCTCTGTTAAATGATATTCTCTCTGCTATACCTACAGTATATAATCACCATGATGATGATGTCATGATAGGGGGTGGAGCCTTCAATGGTGCTGGTTGTAGAGCCTCTCTAGTCTGCCCCTGTGTGGAAGGAATGCACATGGAAGGATGCTCTGTCTGTGTGTACGTACACTGTAGTGTAATGCTCACATGTTGGAGGAAATCCAAGTTGGCTTTTGCTGAGCAATGTGTTCTGTGTGATATTGAATGTTTATAATGCTGGAGTTCTGTTTAAATACGTCCCATAAATGAAATGCTTGCCATGCACATCTTTCTCCCCCATGCTCGATAATGCACATGCACACACGCGCACACGCACACGCACACACACACACACACACACACACACACACACACACCTACAGTACACACACAGGTTGTAATTAAGTTCCACTGTTTTATTTCACTTTCAACACACACTCAGCAAGCCTTCATTGAGAGACTAAGCATCTCTCCAGGGGAGTTTGGCAGAAATATAAGGCTTTCCCTCACAAGGACGAGAATGGGGAGGAGGACTGGATTGATTAAAACAGCCTCTCTCAGACATAGGGCCCTCGAAACCGCAGTATACTGGCTAGAAGCCAGTGGAGAGAGGCATTATATTGTTCACCATGTACAGTATGGATGCTTACTTCAATGACAATGGCCTTGAGTGGGAAAACTGAACATTCAGTTTGCATGCAGTGATGGTGTCCTATCCATGACACAATGCGCATTAGGCATCCCTCATTGGGAACCTGAAACTAAATGGACACTGTGTATTGGACCGTGAAAAGCATAAAACAGCATTCCACCAGTATGTTCCACTAAGTGATGGATGTGGCTGTAAAAAAAAATACATGAATGAACTATTACATAAATAAAAATGTGAGTGCTTTTCTGCATTGTGTGACAGAATGGAAGCAGACCGCGTTCAACTGTGAGTGAAGTGAAAGTGGCTATCAAGACGAAAGATCCTCAATCGACTCATGTTGGCTGATAAAGTCTTCTGTTTTCTAGCAGAAAATAATCCTCACGGACACAACACTATGCTGACGTGATGTTCCTGGCTATGGTTTCCTAGCATGGTGTAACCAGAACTAAAATTCACTTTGTGAGTAAGGTCTGGCAACTCTCCAGAGACCAGGCAGGCAAATGTTTGCCTGCCTTTCTGCCTGCCTTTCTTACATATTGAGAAAAGTTCAAACTGTTCCTCAAAGACACATTTTCAGTGTCTGCTCAAATTGAAGCTTTTCAGAGAAAACTGCCATTGTAGGAAAAAATGATAGACAGTAGAGTATTTCCACGTGTTACTGACAAATTGGAGCACTCCCCACATGTACTGTAGGCTAAATGTCACAGTCTTTTGAATATGTCCCACAGGATCCCAGAGAGGGAAGCCTATGGTTTATGAAGCCCTCTTTTCCGTGTACCCAGCCACTAATGACATTGCTCATTGCCTACTGGAGATAGCAGTTTAAAGTTGCAATGAACCAAATCAGACCTGGGCTCTCTTTGGATAGCTGTGTTAAAGGCATAACCTTGTAGCCACAAGGGCTTTGATTTCTTCACAACCCTGAGCACCACAGGAGAGTCAGCCTATCCATAGTCTCAGCATCCTAGTGGATCTTCTGGTGTCTGAGAGGCAAGCTCAATCAACTATTAACTGTTGTATGTAAAAGTAATATTGGTTATGCTATGGAATGTATTGTGCATTCATCACATCACATAAATAAAGACTATAAAGACTAGCTCCTGGACAAAACCTGTTCTAAGACTGGTAGACTTTATGGACCTGGATGAGTTTTTATTAAGATGTATCATTTATTAAGTTTTACTTTGATTGAATTAAATGGGGGATATTAATGTGAATAAGTTATGTTTTAGTTCCTAAAGACTGGTATGAATATTACTGGAGTAAAGATTTGCCAAAGTTTGATATTGAGGAAAGTCATGGTGCCAAAATATGTCTTACCTCTCTCTCTTGCACGGATATTGGTGTTGAATGCTGAATCTGATTTTAAATCTCTCTCTCTCTCGCTCTCTCTCTCTCGCTCTCTCTCTCTCTCATTTGCTTGCTTTAAAGGAGGGTACAGGAGTTAATTGTGCCTTCTGTTAGATTAAACTTTGCATTTAATGAGACAAGCCAAAAGGGAGTGCTCTGCTGGATGGTTGCCCAACAGGGACATTTCTCCATGTCCTTGTCTGAGCTCAGTTATTCTGTAGCAGTGACTGCATCATGGCTGTGACATGCTGCAATTAAAGCACCCATTAAGTGTGTACCGTTATCTTCTGTGTTGTGAAACTGAAGTCTGCTATCGTATTCCTACACTGTACCTAATCTACTGTATGCAGTAAGGACATATCTTACTGTATATAACGCTATATCATGAGCCTACTGTATGCATCTGGTATCTCTATTATAAAAAATTAATTATTCCTACTTCATCACTGTACTGTTATTGGTACTTTTTGTACTATTATTATTGTTTATGTCTGAACAGCCAACCTTTGAAGCATTATATGTGAACAGTCATGCCAATACTGCTTATTGATCAGAACATTTACATGGGTATGTTCATGAAATACAGCTGCCACACAGAGCAGCTTTGTTTTTGCATCACAAATGATCATAATGTAGCAATTTATACACTTTAATTATTATTAATTAAAGGATTCACATTTTATAAGCTTTGCATTATAAGCATTGAGGTCATCTGACAGAAGAGAACACTAACCAAACAAAAAGTATAAGACAAAGACATAAATAAAGGAAACATTACTAAAACAATGTGATAAAGTTGAGTAAACAAATAAATAGTGTAGCGATAGTTTAAGACAAGTGCAAAGAGCGCATGAGGAGCGAGCACAATAATTCACAGAAGACAGGAAGGGAGATTGGCATAGGGCTCAGTGATGAACGCTGGCCTGGGCTATTGAGTGACAAGTGACATGCGTTAGGGCAGCTGCTTCATACAATATTGATTTGCTCTCGTTTATAGTGGTGCTGCCTGGAATAAGACATTCCTCTTTTCCCTTCATCTGCAAATCTCTCAATGTGCCACAACTAGCCTTAACTTTCCTGTGTCAAAATGCTATAAAGTACAGCATGTCTTTTATAAACGTAAATTAAATGTGAAGTCATGTGCAGGTATATGCAGAAAAATAGTTTGATAGTTGATTTGGTCTCCATTTTATGTGAATAGCTTCTCTGTTGATGTACAGGGCTACGCTTTGCACTTTAAAGAGACAATCCAACATTTTATCTGTAAACTGTTAGAAAACAAGTTTAATACTGTGTGGGTGGAGCTGGGGGAAATGTATGTACTGTGGGTGGGGGGTAATATGGGTAAGGAAGACTAAATACACATGTTCTGTGGCTCCACAGACACACGCTGAGTGTTCAAGTGACGGTGGGGGGTGTTGCTCGTGCCCTTGTGTTTGAGAGAAAAACATCACTGTTCCTCTAACGGACATAAAGCAATCTCCAATTGTCCCTTTAATAATGTGATTGCATGCTATGCACGCTATACAGGAGTAGTATCGCTATGCCCTGTGGTTAATTCATCCCCATCGTCCACAACGATGGCTTTTATGGACCTCCACTGTGCCTGAGGGATGACAGATGTTGTCAGGCTACACAGTGGCAAAACAATGAGATGGAGACAGGCAGGTCCTCACAAGCAGCTGCCAGCTCCCATAAAACATGACACGTTTTGGGCCAGCTCTGGATTATTATTGCATGCTAGTGAGTTCTGTGGTCCGGACCACATACGTACATCGCTTTGCATTGTTACTGGAAATTAGCAGCTCTTCTGATATACAGTACTAAAGACATGGGAATAGACCCAAACGTTTATTTAAAACAATGCATTTTTATATCGTACATCTATAGAAAGACATGCTAGCTTCTATTAAACCAAGCAGGGTAATAGTGTAAACTACTCAGTTGAATAATTTAAAAAACAGACAATAGCTCACACTAACACTACAGCACCTATAGAATAAATGGTATGAGCTAGTCTGTATACAGATTTAATTGTTACATAAACATAACCCTCTCCAATGCTAAACATTAGACATTTGTGTTCTTTGTAAACCGACAGGCTTAGCGCAAAGTGGGCAGAACTGCTTATCATCCTAAAATGTGTTAAAAATGCATGTGTGCGCACGCGTGCGTGTGTGTGTGTGTGTGTGTGTGTGTGTGTGTGTGTGTGTGTGTGTGTGTGTGTGCACGCATGCGTCCTTTCCATCATCTAACTTTACCAGGGGATTAAATTAACCTTCTGAATATTTTCCTCTTGGTTGTGCATAAATATGGAAGATGATAAATCTGGATGTGGAAACAGCATGCAGAACAAAAAAGTAAAAGAACAGGACCCAGCTGACTGATTTAATTCTTCACCTTCTTTTCCCTGATGGTAGCAGCACACACTACAGCCATGTATTATGAAGATGGCCAGAGTTGGGTCCCTGCCATCCGTACAAAACTCAACACACAAACTAAAGGCTGGAACAAACTTGCAGAGTTAGCTTGCGCGCGCACCGCCATGATCTAGGCGTACGCAACGCGTTCGTAGAGCAATTATACATACTGTACATCCACGTGACCTGAACTTGGCATCATAGCGATATTCTCCTAAACGAAAGATGGCACTATATACAAAACATCAGTAGGAACGGAGGAAATCGTGGTTATTGTTTTGAGAATGTGTTTCCGACAATGCTGTTGCAGTTAACTTCACAATGTAAAGTAACAATGGACATCAATTCATCTGACAGAAGAGAACAAGACAAATAACCTTCAGATATTTTCTTCAAAAGAGGACGAAATAAAAATTGTTGTTGCAGTTGTTGTTTGTGAAGTCAAAGTAACTAAATAATAGCCGATTCTCTTGTCATATCAGACAATTGGATAGGTTATAAAATTAGGACTACGTTTAACGTGTTTTAATTAGCATCTTCTAAAGAGAAGTGCATATCACATTACGACGTGACATGTTCATTTTAGAACGGGAGGTTTCCGACCTTCTCACAGTAACTATTTATAAGAAAAAATAAGAATATAATAATAAATAAGAATAATAAAATAAGAATATTTTATGATTTCATTCTGCTTTATTCAGTGGTTAATCATGCCAGCGAGGCAATGCCTATTCTTAAACATTCACAACTGTGGTTCGCAATTGTTGCCTGATGTATTCGTTCCAGGCATTCTGCAGGCCATCTGCATTGTCTATAGAGAAGACTGGATGCGATGTCCGTGCCAGTTAATACAATTCAGAGGTACAGTGCGCACCATAGTGTGCCTATATCCAACGCACCAGGCCACACCCACATATTTGACGTAATTTATAGCACACGCCCCTCGCGCCGATGTGGTTCAGTCAACTATGAATCAGGCTTAAAAGTATAGAAATATATAGAAAGTACAGAAGCACCATTGTAAGCTAATTGTAAGCTAATACATTTAGTCAAAATCATCAAATATCTCTGCGCATTTTGCTAGCTTACCATTATCTAAAGGAAAAAAAAAAAGAAGTTGGTACGTCTACACAGCCCTGGCTCAGGAGATAGACACAACAAAGTGGTGACCGTACACAACAAATGTGTTAGGCTTCGCAATGCGTTTCAATGTGTATTTTAGCAGTGTACAGTATTGTATCACGTTGGGTATTGTGTCTTAGGCAAAGACCCACCTGAGGGGAACTGTCTGAACCCTGGTCCTTGGACTTCCTGGCAAGCCTCTTCTTCTTCTTGTGTAACGGTTTGGACTCCAGGATCATTTCCTCTAGTTCAAATGTAGGGTCGCAGTTTAACCTTCTCTTCTACAAACACACAGACGTTACAATCAGATGCGCTAAGGCCACTTCATGATGTACTGTACACCTGGTTGTTAATGCAAACATTCAATCAGCCAATCATTAATGCATGCTGTAATAGCTGTGGTATTCAACATCTAAGTGACCTTGACCACCTAAGTGACCTTGACCGTGCAGTGACTGTTGTTGATGCCAGATGCGGTGCATAGAGTATCTCAGACACTGCACACATCCTGGGATTCTCACACCAAAGACAGAGTGCAGTTTGCAGTGAACGCTGCGAAAAACGGAGCGCATCAAATGTGCGTAGGTTGTGTGGGTGCAAACCCCTTGCTAGACAGAGAGGTCAGGGGAGAATAGCGAGATTGGTTCAAGCTGACAAGTGACAGGAAGATAAAAGCATCTCCAAATGTCTAGCCTTGAAGTAGATGGGCCAAGACCATGGGTCCCCCTTCTACATTGTATAGTAAAGTGTGTAATTAAGTGGGCACTGGATGCACAACCGTTATAGGTGCACTGCTAAAAGTAGAAAACAATTATGTTAAGGCTTAACACTCCCTCTTCAACCGTGCTGCTATGTTTCAAACAAACCAAGGACCAACTAAACAGCTTAGAAACAAAACACAAGGTCTAACATAACCTGGAAACATCTTTGTCTCTGACCAGGAGACTTACTGAGAATTAACAGGATAAGCATAATTAAATAGAGAGACAGACTGTCAATTCCCCATTGATCTGCTGTGTTTTTCCTTGGCCTGGCTACAGGAAATACCGCAGGCAGCTCTGTAATCACTCCACCCAAAGTAGTCATAAACAGCCATGTACTGTACAGAAGCACTTACAATACAGCATGGAGACTTGGGTATATGTTGTTTTAGACACTGAATTTATATACTTGTACCTGATATGGTGTTAGCTAGCATAGCAACATAGTTGACACTTTTTGATTAATGACCACATAGACGTATTTGAGAAGAAGATAGATGGCCGGTCTAATTGGGTTCTGCTTTGTTTCGCTTGCCTGACTAACCAGCTGTTAACCTGGTTCTGCAGTCAGCAGCCACTGTAGCTTCTTGGCACTGAACAAAACCTCAGTGACTTGCCATTTGCCACCAAACAGATTGACTTCCTGCTTTGGAAATCATATTAGCACCTGCAAATATACTGTAGACTGACCGAATGGTGATTCAGACACCACATGCAGAGTTCAGGTCGGAGATATACCGTAGGGGTGCCTTTGCACTTGATGTGTGTGCGTGTGTGTGCGCATGTCTGTGTCTAATTTCAATCTGTGTGTACAGTGTGTGTGCGTGCGCGTGCACGTGTGTGTGTATGCAATGCATGTGTGCTTGCACTTTAGGGTGTATTCGGTCTGTCACATGCATACTATATGAAAATACAACTGGGCCCATTAGGGAGAGATCTCTACAACTTGTATGAATGTATTTTTTATTTTATTTTCATATCTATTATTTTTCTGTGTTAGATGTGAATGTTTAATATACAATTTATATTTTGAAAAATGTGATTCTATTTCTATTGTATTAATACATTTAAATTTTTTAATTTTCTTATTAAGCTTTGTTTAGAATGTTAAAAACAGTTTAAAACTGGAACCTGTTTCTATGGGAATGCAGATACCTACTGTTAATTATATTCTATTGTTAATTCCATGCTATTATAATGTTTGTTTAGTTGGGGAGAATGTCTGTCTGTTACATGTGAGTGCAGACACCACGATCGGCCTATTCTTAGTGAAACACTTGTCCTGACACTCACATTGGGAATGAAGGCTGGAGGAAGCTGTTTGCTGAGCACAGCATCCCAGTTGACATCTGACATGTATTCCAGATCCTGCAGCTCTGCGAGGCAGGAGATGCGTTTATGGGCGTCTATACACAGCAGCTGAAGGAAGCAAACAAAAACAACAACGCCTTTGAATAGGAGCTAAATGCCTTTGGTGACATTCGATTTTCAATCTAAAAGGTTAGCTGTTTTGTTGTCATATCGTTTTTGATGCACAAACCCATTCACATCAAATGTGTTTTCTTCTACACTTTGCCACAGTTATTTCAATCAGCAAGAAGATGAAAATGAAAGGAAATGAGAATAAGTTGCTTCCAGCATTATTATTTCTGGATATTTGCGGGGCAGTTTGAAGCTACATACTGTATGATGTGATAATATGCCATCATCACCACTGCCTACTGCCTACATCACCACTGCCTACCCAGAAACCTACATAGTTTTGTGACTGGTGCTGTGACACAAGACATATACCCATCTGAAGACCAGTGAACATGGAAACATAACATCTCTGTATTTCCTCAGATTCATACCATCTCTACAATTGAAAAAGTATGAAGTAATTGAGTTTTGACATGTCCCGGAGGAGGAGGAGTTAAGGTAAAAAGTGTCCTCTTTGGACTAACAAATGGAGAGAACAGACAGAACAGGAAAGAAAGTAGCATAAGGAAGAAAGAGAACTAGAAGAGGCAGGAAGGAGGATACTGTATTACAGCAAGGTGCTGATAAGAGAGAGTTTTATTAAGGTAAGTCTATCTGCATTCCTTCTCATTATGCTCTACACACACGTACATTCTCTCTCATGCACGCACGCACACACACACACACACACACACACACACACACACACACACACACACACACACACATGCGCGCACAGATGTTAGTAGAATGCCAAAAAGGGCGGAGGTATTTGTGAGCAACAGTTTGACTGCAGTGGCCTGCTAGCAAGATACAGCACTGTAGCTGTACTGTACACCAGCTAGGACTTGATGAATGACTGGCTTCTCATAACCCATGTCTCAACAGCAGAACTGCCAATATGCTAATACCATAGCAACCTGTCTTGTTAGAGTATAGCTATATGGAGTATGTACATACAGTACATGTAGGCTATGTGGAATGGTTGGCTCTGTCAAGTCATGCCATGAAACAACAACAAGTTTGGACTTGAATACCAATGACTCATCCTGCACTCATGGTTGTATTTGCTAATATCTAATAACATTCTCTTTACATATGTCCTGCAGCAACTTTATATTATATTAGGAAATACACTAACAGAAAGCCATTTATATATAGGGACATTAGTTGTAATCACATTTAAGATACTGTAGTGTGCTTCTCTGTAAGTAGTAGTCATGAGTATATTTGTGTGTGTGTGTTTGTGTGTTGGTTGTGTCCTGGATGACTTTTCAATGACACAAACAGTATGATAACATTCAAGCAAGGTCACAGTCAACACACAATACCCCCTAATGCTATTGGTCTCATGTTATTGGTTAAATGATTATGCCCTACCTTTCTGAGAAGAGACTTGATCTCCAATGACCAGGCTACAGGATAACTGGGATGGACCTTGTGGAAGGTCTGCAGGATCTCATTGGCTTGTGTGCTGGACCTCATCACATAGGGTCTCTGGAGCAGGAACACGAAAGGGGAATTAAAGAAGTTGAAAACAGTAATGTTGATAATGTATTATTATTTTGTTAAAACTGTATATCCCAAGATGTTTAAACAGTGAACTAAATGTAATTTCACAAAACAGTGCCCGTGCAGTGAATTTGGTATAATATTGCTCTGCGTCTGTCCTAACCTCCCGCGGGAAGGATAATGTTCTAGCGTACGGAGGGAGGTGGAGTATGAGACACTGACTGATTACTTCTGCTTGGAGTGCAGTCAGACCTATGCCTTCGTCCGGTGGTCTGACACACAGTGTGCCTGCTGGAAGGGAAATGTGATGTGTGGTGGTGAGAAGCTAATGTGATACATGGGTGTGGGTGGAGTGGAAGAGGGCGGGGCTAACTGACCCATGATTGGACCTGTTCATCAATACGTCTTCTGTGACTGCAATGTTATACGGTAGGGCTGGTGAAGGATGGTTAATTTAATTGAGGTGTGTGGAAGTGTCTAAATGGAGAAAAAGATGCCACTACATAGTTGTACTGACTGCATAGAAAACACTTTAACATTGTACTGCTTATATGCAGGTCTCTGTTTTCTCAAAATGTCTCCCTCTTTGTTATTTATATTTCTACTGATATATCATGAAGAAAGGCTAACTATTTTGTGAAGAGTATGGTTGTATTGAAAAGACAAATTGACAGATATACTGTATTGTCAGTTGTTTTATAAAGTTATAGCAATTAAATAATGTATGGCTACAATAATTAGCAGTGTATGCAAACTCCTACAATATAGGTCATGAATGTACTGTATTTGTCTTGCATTTAAAAACATGTTAAAAAAATGTGGTCAATGCTCTCATTTCCTCATATAAAGATAACACCAGACTGACTGAGTATGCCTTTGGAAACGCTCCAAGTTCCCCTGAAAACAACAAATGTATACTGTTATCTCATAAATGCAACAGTGTCAATTGTTAACTCTGCGGCTAAAAATATATTGATACAGTACTTGACTTTAAAATGACATGGTTTAAGGCACATTTAAAATGATCATGATTAATTTTTATGTGTACCCTTTGTCATCTATAGCATTTCTTATGACACCTGATGCAAAATATATTGTGAATGATCCAATACTGTAATTCAACATGTCCAGTTAGGCTTTATGCCTCTGTAGTCAAATGAACTGCATTGACAGTTACGAGGGAGACCTGTCTGAACGAGCATCATACAGGCACATGAGGGCAAACAGTCGGGATGCATGTGAAAGTAATCTGAATAAGATGAAATACGTCTGCTAAATGTGGCTTGTGTGGGGGAAATGGAATTATGGGCCTCTGAAACTCTATCTAATTGGACAAGAGGGATAAATGAAAGAGGAGAGGTTTAATGTTGAACTTCCAGGTATCAATGTGTTATTGTGAAGTATTACTGCACTGGCCACATGGCTAAGTTCCCTGAACTAACAGGGAATGAAAGACCTTCAAAGATATGCCTATACAGAAGTTTGTATTTGTTTTATTGTTTAGGACATACATTTATCACTTTACTTTTTTGTGTCTTCAAAGATTGTTGGTAAATTATATATTTATATTTTATATAATCTTTATGTTGAAATCTTGAATCTCTATTAGAACCCATACTGTAGAACTGTTACAAACGTAGCAATTTATTTTGGCAGTGCTAAAAATAGACTGCGCAGTAAGGTTGTGTGACAGAT
>JAODUE010000118.1:58068-60958 GCA_027564755.1 Amblyopsis hoosieri
ATGGAAATAGACAGAAGTATATCTCACTGTTCTATAAGTATATAGAACAGAGATGGATAACAGAGACATAGAGAGAGAGAGAGAGAGAGAGAGAGAGAGAGAGAGAGAGAGAGAGAGAGAGAGAGAGAGAGAGAGAGAGAGAGAAGCATGCTCGGGTGAATATTGTGGTATAATATATTGTGTCCTGTAGGGACAAGGTCTCCTCTCTCCCTTTTTGGTAAATGGTGTTTACAATTGTTTATATATTAATATTAGCTCACATAAATAGTTAGATGGTTTACATAGAGTAGCAGACAAGAGAAAGTGTTGTTGAAGTATGTGTGTGTGTGTGCGCGTGCGTGCGTGTGTGTGTGCTGTGTTTTGTAGCTGTCAATCAAATACTATAATATTCCCCTTGATTAGCGTATTGATATTCCTCCGTTCCCCTGCCTAACCTCCTCTCTCTCTCTCTCTCTCTCTCTCTCTCTCTCTCTCTCTCTCTCTCTCTCTCTGTGTGTGTGTGTCTTAATGTGTTACTAAAGCTGATGATTAGACCAACATGCCTGCTTCCTGCTTAATCAATCATCCAGGGCAGTTACTTTCCCTGCAGTGTTAAATATCTTATTATGAATCTCACTGCCATGCAGCATTCACTCTGCTGTCACACTGCACCACAGAGTGCTTTTAGGTTCCTTGGTTAAAAGGGTTAACATTAGTTCTTATAAACTTTCCCTCAACAGACACATTAAATGGACTGCTTTTTTATATTTTATATTTATATATGTTATACATTAAAAGATAAGAGGGCTTTCTGGCTTTTAAACATACATACTTTACATTGAACATATTGCGTCAAACTGGTTTTGATTTAAAAAAGTTCAGTGAGATACAGTATAGTCATTGCATTAAACTAACTAAGATATACAATGTTCCATAAGTGGTTATGATCAGGATTATTAAGTAACTAACATCACCCATGAACACATGCTTACAGTGGCCTTACCATGCTCATCCAGTAGTATATTGTCAGGTTTGATGTCTCTGGAAAAACACACACAAACAGCATACAGAGATGATGTATTAGGTTGAGTTGGTCATGAATGACAGGTGCATGTGTGTTATTTACTGAATGTGTGTCAACCCTTAGGTCATCTTGTTATTAACTATCTTATCTCATGTTGTTTGAGGCAGATACAATTATATGACAATAACAGCACACATGCAATCACTGTAAACCAGGGGCAACATATAAATACAATAATCAAACACATTCACATCTATGTAAACATCAACAAAGAAAAGCTGACAAACAAAGATAAACAACAGAGGATGAGAAAATACCACATTAAGTTAAATCAATAATTGCAAATCCACAATAGCCAATACAATATTTACTGCCAGTGTGTGTGTGTGCATGTGTGTATGCGTGTGCGTGCGTGTGTGTGTGTGTGTGTGTGTGTGTGTGTGTGTGGGAGGTATGACAGCCTATCAACATCAAACAGACAAGTTCGGGACTGATCCATCACACATCCCTGCACTCAAACTATCTACATTGGGCAGTGCGTGTCAAATTCTTTCCCCTGCTGTTTTATTTCCTTTATGAAATATTAATTAGAGCGGTGCACTAAAACGGAAGCAATCAGCCAGTCTCCTAATGAAACGAATGCAAACTGTAATCAATTTAATGACTTCCATCTCTAATGTGTCCTTTTTGTATGATATATACAGAAGTACCGTGCCATAGGGCTTTTCTCTTTTCCCTAGCCCTCTGTTACTAAAAAGTATAAAGCAAACGTGAATATTGATCATTTTAACGAACGGTCAAGTGAGTGTGGCTATGCTTTGCTGCCAGCTGTGTGAGTCAAACCAGCAGGTTGATACATTTTGGAGGGAAACAGCAGGCTGGTCTGTGAAAACCTTGGTGGGAACACCAGATACCTGAACACAACAGCTGTAGCCAGACCTCAACAGCCCAGAATGTACCTCTAGATGGTTGTTTTTCTCTCTCTTTCTTTAACATATTATATAGTTTGTGCCGGGCATTGTTGTTGAGTGGTGTTCGCCACTTTGTTTATATTCCTATTTACGGAGCCATGGCTGTATAGATGTACCAGATTAGTTTTTCTAAACGCACAGAGAACATTAAGACAGCGAAATATGAGGAGATATTTGGTGAATTTGACCAAAGATTATTAGCATACAATCACTTACTACTGTATACCTTTTAACATACTGCTTTCTTTGCGCTTGCGTTAACGTCTTACGCATTACCACATGGGCAGGTGCACATGGCACCTCTGACGGCAAAGATAAACAGGTCACATTTGTCATGCAGTTTTGTGTTTTTTCCCCTGGGGGAATGGCAGTGCCTCGATTTCCTCATCGCCCCAAGTGACAAGTCACAGTGGCAGGGAACAGAGCCACCTGACAAGGTCAAGGCTAATGGTGAGAACCAACACAGCTCTACATATAAAGGCTCTGCAGCACAGGAATGACGTCTCCCGCAGAACCTTCGTTTAACACCCGATTCCCATTTCTCCTTGACTCTGTCCTTCCTCTTCAACACAACTCTCTCTCTGTCTATCTCTCTCTCTTTATCTCTCTCTCTCTCTTTGTCACCATTTTTTTCCTCATCCATAATGTAAGTCACTCTTTTGATGATAATATATTCATGGGGCAGTTTTGGAAGAAATAGCCCTTCTACCCAAAAGTATCTCCTTTATTCTTGTTCAACCCCCATCCCCCCCCATCTCCCCCCCCCCTCTCTCTCTCTCTCTCTCTCTCTCACACACACACACACACACACACACACACAGTGTTTCTCTCTCTCAATCTCTTTCTGACATGGCACGCACAATTTATTTGATTATTAGAGTCATTTTTGGTGCAAGACCCCACAGCATGCACGCAC
>JAODUE010000120.1:0-13549 GCA_027564755.1 Amblyopsis hoosieri
GTCTGTCTGTCTGCCTGCCTGCCTGCCTGCCTGCCTGCCTGCCTGTCTGTCTGCCTGTCTGCCTGCCTGCCTGCCTGCCTGCTCCGAGCAGCCGCTTTGCTCGGCTTCAGGTGTGAATGTGGCCTATGAAAAGGCGCTCATATGTTGGTCTGGAGCATGGGACGCTGTGTGCCTTGTCTTGGCTGACGGTGGCCCCGGCAGGCTGCTAAGCGATTGCCGCTGTATTGGAAGGGCTCGTCTAGTCGTTGTGAAACGCAGGCAGGGCCCGAACCCCCCCCCTCCCCTCGGCTTTGTTTAACGCCCATAACCGCATTGTCCCTCTCTCTCCCTACACCCCCGATGCCCTCCCCCTTACAGCTGAGGAACTTGGTAGATATGTGCATCAACCCAGACCCAGAGAAGAGGCCGGACATCACCTATGTGTATGACATCGCCAAACACATGCAGTGCCTGACCCAGGGCAGCTAAGCCCCCGAGCCAGACACACACACACTCTCTATAGCAGGCCCACTTCTTCCTTGTTGGTATCCCCGCCATCATCCACATCCCCTTGTCCGTCCGTCCGCCCCCCCCCCCCTCCCGCGCCACAATTTCTACTCCCCATCACGTAATAACAAGAGAATGTAGTGTTTTCTAAGGTGGTGGTACGGTTATCTTTTCCACATGACTCCAAACCAAAGGCCTTCACAGTTGTAGAGAAGTATAGAGGATGTATATTTTGAGTTTTTATTTTGTTTTGCCAGACCTCCCGTTGCTTAAACTATATACTGTTATGGCTCAGACTCCGCCTGTGTAATTTAATTGTCCTTCAGCCTGTCTATTCTCATATGGTGAACTACAGTTTTGTGTTCGCTCAGCAGGGATTACAATTTATACTACGCAGATATACAGTATGGTGAAAATGGCAAATTAGCCGAACAAATGTTAGAAAAGTTCAAATGACGTTGACGAAATCTGGTCTGTGCTTTTGACTTGAACCACCAGGAACGGCAACAAGCTTCAACAAATGTGTTTGTTTGTTTGTTAGAAGACCCAGTGTTTGGGTCTCCTGTGGCCCATCCATGCTTTTAACACACAGAGAGATTACAAAAACTCGACATCAATGGCAAATAATTTGCATAATTGTACATTTTCACGTGATGGAAGCAGAATTGAGAGGAGAACCATGTGTGTTTTTAATCCAATAAATGGCTCAAGTGTTACTGTTTTGCACTTTCTGCCTGGGTACTTCAACTGAGAGTTAGAGTCTGTGAATGTATTAAGAATTCAAGCGTCATTTGGGCTAGGGTACTTTTAGAAAGCGAATGGGCAAAGACCTCCGCCAACACTTTTGGAATGTTGGCGAATGAGTAATTTCAGAGTAATTTCCAACCCTAGCAGCCAACAACTACTAAAGAAGGAGGTATATTGATTATCATAGGGGACAGTAAAAACAACAATAATACCAAATATGTGTAATTAATGAATTAATTCATTAACAATTTTATCTCACCTGATAAAATTATGTTTTGCAACACTCCAGTATTGGTGACAGACAATGTCTTGAAAATAAAGTGGACAAAATACAAACATCAACCATTAACACTCCATTATTTCACCCGTAATCAAAGTATCTGGACAGTTGTAGTGGAACTGTATAGTAAGTGTCTGGTTGAGGTAGTAAGTAGGTTTAGGATGAAATAACATAACCTTCCTCTATGTGGCCATCCATTTCATGAGAAAACCACAGTGCCTATCTAATCTCTTGTCCGCAACAGATATACCAAAGAGCAGAGAAATGCTAGAGACAAGTACAGAAAATATGTATTTTAGCGGTTGTCTTGTTACGCAAGGTATATTAGAGGACATCACCGCAGGACTAATATTGTTTAGCTCTAGTGAAAAGTGTAAATATACCTTTAGTTTTAATCCAGTGGTTTTCAGTGGACTGTCAACAACCCGTTGTGTGTTGTTTGTTGATGGGAGGGTTCTAATTTTTACAAAAGAGAAGGTTTACACAATGACACCACGGGTATAGTAAAGAACCATAGTTCATGTATTTGTCTTATGACCTGTATATTAACATGTAATAGCAATTATGTTTACGTGTGTTGCTCATGCTTTCTCCCCAACTTTACGTACTCATTACTGTATTATGTACAACAGCTTTATGCATGCAGGAAAACGTAAGTTGTTTTCTTGTGATTAATTAACAGACTATTTTGATTGTGAATTTGTTTTGTCTGAGATTTTCAAAGTATAGTTTGCAATTTTGTTTTCAGCTGCACTTTGTCTGTTTGTTATTTCATAATGCTAATCTCTCTGACCAGTTTTTTTTTCCTGCAACAATTCTATAAACGTAGACCCTAAATGCTGAACATATGTTTTTCTTTTGTTTTCTAAACAATACACCCATCTGTCTGTAAACTCTCTGAAGGTTCTATATACTGTAGTACCGACAATGTTTTTGTTGATATATGAATTTAGCTTATTATAAAAGTAAATACTGTATGTAGAAGTTTCCATTGCAATGCATTTTTGTGCATTGCAGTGCCGTATCCACAAATTTAACATAATAAAGTTACCCCAAATGTTTTTTTTCTATGTCCTATGTGCTTTTCATGCTAGCATCAAGAGTAAAGGGGATTATGTTGAAAACGGACAGAATTCTAATTGAATAAATTGTGCAACACTAATTGTAAACCTTTGAACCATTGAGCTAAAGTATAGCGCAAACACAGTACAGTATGGGTGATGTTACTGTACCTCATAAGCGACATGCATAAACAAAGCATGAAACAATCGTGAGCAATTCTGATTATTTTACAGTATAGGCGACACCATGTTGTGCAATGCAACAATGCACCTACTATATCTGAGATGTACAGTACTTTGCATTTCTGTTTTTTATTAACTAATTTGACTTACAAACACGTCTGGTTGTGGCTTAAAGTCAAGGTTAGTCATTCTTGAACCCTTGCTAATTACTAATAGGGCTGTATATTGGCAAAAATCTGGCGATACGATACGTATAACGATACATGGGCCACAATTCGATATATTGCGATGTCTTTGTGGAAAACTGTCATAGCAATGCTAATGTGTGGCGCCACTGCAAAAAAAATAACACAAACTTGCTCAGGGACAAATGGAAATTATCTTTAAGATGCTTGAAGCTAAATCTCGTAACGAGCACCTTTCCTCTCTAGGTTAACTAGGTTAATGTCGTTTGTATGTGGTCCCTTTTACAAATGGAGTTAAAAAATCGATAGTGTTTTAGAGAATCGATACAGTACCGTGATATCGCGATATTGTGGTGTATCGATATTTTCTTACACCCCTAATTACTAAGCAAGAGCAAGTCAAAACAAACTTAGAAGATCCGCACTACACATTGAAACACATTGCGAAGCCAAGGGCGTTGTTGTGAGCGGTGTTCTCCACTTTGTTTACGTTCCTATTTACGGACCCAGGGCTGTGTAGAAGTACTGGATTATTTTTTCAGCATGCATACGGAACGTTAAATTGGCGAAGAGATAATTGGTGAATTTAACAAAAATAAAATCTATTCCCGACACAATTTAACATTCTCATTCAATTGTCTTAGATTAGCCGACTACACCTTTAACCTTTGCATGTGCTGATAGTGAGGTCTTCATGGTTTTCCAGTGCACAGTCAAGTGTTGCTTCAGTAGCAAACGAAGAACACATTCATATTTTGTAAACGTGTTGGGTTCAACTTTTTGTCCTGATTTAGGGAATTGTATGAGAAGGAGTCCCATGACCCATGGCAAGAGGGGAGATTACAAGTCTACAAGGGAGGTTAAGTTAAATTTGCCTACCCCCACCCCTTTCTGTTGTCTCTTTAGTTTTTGAACATTTAATATCACTCTATCAAGACCCTCATCACCAACTATGATGGTATGCTAACTGAATGCAGTAAAGCCTTCGACTTTCTTTTGAAGCATTGTGTGAAAGCCTGATTTCTCTTAGCACCTTTTTCCCAAAGCGTGTCAGCCCCGACACGGTTTGTGATTGCACAAGTACCCTACGGGAGATGTGTTGCATTTAAAGAGATCAGTGCAGCGTTAGCCTGCCATGAGACATGATTTATTGAAGAGGTTAAAATTTCAAGACAAAATGTAAGATTTCCATAAAAAAAAAAAAAAAAAATCTTGATACAGAATGTAAAATTAAAATAGACATTTTTACTTCAATTGCAGAAGATCAGTCGTCTTTTAGAAAGCCAGGTAAATGATCTACACACACAATAATGAAAGCCATGGGTGATGTATGAGTCTGCAGCAGCTTCATTAGAGCATTTGAGGTCATTAGCGTGAATGTTTGTGTGTCTTCTCCCACGTTGGTTCCCCCTGGGTCCCATTCCCCCCCAAACCTCACACCCTTCTATAGGATCCTCTCCACCAACCACCAGCCACTGTCCCCTGAGGACCACACTGCCCAACCCATCCCCATCTACGAGGGGACTGCTGGAGAAGGGAGGGGGGGGACGTTGGCTTTTTCCCCTGTAATGAACTCCTAGGGGAAGGCAGTTCAAATTCATCATAGCAGAAATTGCCCCCGTGGATACAGTGAAAACAAACAAAAGTAAATATTTGGAATTAATACTTGTTATACACATCGTTCTCACCCTCACAATGGCCCCTCACCCTTCAGACTGTTGATATATTTATATATTGCCCAAAAAGCTCCGGGTCTTGCCTGAGCTGATTCCTATCAAAAAACAAAAACAAAAATACTCTTTTAAAAAGTGAGAGGCAACATATTGTTGCCATGCATTCTCAATGGATATTTTTAACAGAGGCCATAGTCCATCTAGTGGCCAAAATATGTGACTGCACGTTTGTTATTGTAGTGAGTCAGAAGGCCCACTATAAGACCGACAGATGGCAGTTCTGTGGCGTTAAAACTTGATTTAGTTGGTCGGCTTCAAAGTTCACAAACTTTACTGGCTGCTTTTTACACATGAAGATATTGGGATACGCATACAATTCTGGGGAATGCATTTTTTTATTTATTATACTGTCTTTTTGGCTCAGGTTTGGACCCATTCATAAGCTAAACCGTATGCTTGTTTTCAAATCTAATTTCAAAACAATTAAATCTATATAACAGTTTAAGATTATAGCTGACCAATTTTTCCACACTGATACGCACAAAGGCATGCTGTTCGGGGTTCCCACCCTGCCCAAGTTCAACTATGAAAAAATAAACTTCTGCCGGAAGCAGTGGATCGATTTGCCTCATTTTTCCCTACTTTAGCACTAGGACCTATATTCTGTCTTTAGACAGCTTCATATCAAAGGCATTTTATTTTAAGGTAGTTTATAATAAGTGCGTGTGCGTGCATGTGTACAACAGCGAGAGAACAATGTCTTTCAGCATCATCATTTGTTGTCCCTGGTGATCATTATGTTTTGAGGCAGATATATGGGGCTGTTCCAGAGGACATTGAAAGGAGAATATCTTTTTTATATATTTTTGGGGGGATGGGGGATTTTTTATTTGTTTTTTTTTAGAAACGTGAAATATCAATATTCTTTGCACTTTTGAAATAGCTTGTGGCACACGCCTGGCGATGGCAGCCTGCGCTTCAAACATATTAGTTTTGCTGCTGTGAGAGCACCCTCACAAGGGAGAGTGTGGAAATGTGCAGCCCGATTCTGTTATTGTCTGACTCTGAGTAACTGAGTAACTAAACAGGTTCATCTCGTACTTAGACTGGAGCGCTCACCTGTGGGCCTATACAAGCTGCGCAGGTTTCTAGTATATGTCCAGCGCATTCCCAGTGGCGCTCCTGCTATGCGATGCGTGCGTACGTATGGCGTCAAGCTATACTGGAGGGAACAAAAACATTTTTTTTTTTTTTAATGATTAGATGGAAAATAAATAATAAACAACAAACTTCCCACTCCCCCCTCTGTTTCTTTAAACTGCAGCCATCAGGCCAGCCTATAGGGGGCGCAGTAAAGACAAGTGTCCCGTGGGGAGCGGAGCCTAAATAAAAGTTTCAGTGTCTCAGTAAAATCCCTGCGGGTTGTCGTTTAAAAAAAAAAAAAAAAATTTATAGGCAAGCGAGATGTGACTGCGGGACGCTTCGGGACCCACCTCTCCGGAACAGTCTTTTTTTTTTTTTTTTCTCCCCCAACCACACCCCCCAAGACTGTAAACTGCTGGACGCAAACGCTGTGTTAAACGTGTTCAAAAGAAACTCGATCCTCAGAGAGGAGAGCGTTTACAGGTGGCTAGGGGTGTGTCGGCCGCTGTCTCTCTTCCTCTCTTACACACACACACACACACCTCTTCCTCTCTTACACACACACACACCTCTCTCTCTTCCTCTCTCCCTCACACACACACACACACACACACACCTCTCTCTCTTCCTCTCTCTCTCACACACACACACACACACACCCCTCCGCTGCTGACTTTGTTTCCTGTGTGAGAAGCTACAACCTCATGTTGACCAAACCTACCTGGTGTGTTCTCAACTGATGAACAACATGTGTACATGTATTTAAACCTTCAGATTTGATTTACGTTATTATGCTGTATTCGTGATACTCTAGAACACATTCCTAATGTCTGCTGTGAGTAAAATACGTGATTTGATACTCTTAACACATTAATTCTGTGCTAGAGAAGTAAATATAACATTAATTAATATGATCATCTACACTTTTATAAATCCTCTCTCTGCCCCCCCCCCTCTATAAGTGTAAATCATGTTGGCAGCACAGAATGAAAACTGTGATTATTTTTCTTTCTTTATTTTTTCTCTATTTCTTTTTTGACAAGGTGAGTGCATGTCTAACCTAAACCACCAACCTGTATCCATGCAAACAAGTTCCCTGAGATTTTCTTGGTGATAAACCTCCGACAGTTTTACGTCCTCTT
The DNA here is from genome assembly GCA_027564755.1 of Amblyopsis hoosieri. Lineage (NCBI taxonomy): Eukaryota > Metazoa > Chordata > Actinopteri > Percopsiformes > Amblyopsidae > Amblyopsis > Amblyopsis hoosieri. The sequence continues at coordinate 6,901 of JAODUE010000120.1, forward strand.
AAGCCTCCTATATTTCAACCTTATGCCAGACTTCCGAAAGGATTTCACTCACTGTCACAGACCCATGTGCGGAGGCCTAGTAAAATAAGCACTCCGGCCGTAAACTTGCCAATGAGCTGTCCCCAAATAGCCACATCTGTCAGCTCAACTTAAAACAGCCCCTAAAGAGTCACTTTTGAAGATGAAGGGACATTGCTTGGCAAACACGGACTATGTATACTCTATATGTAGTCACAGCCAGGGTGATTTCTTCTCCTTGGCTGTGAAAATGTAGAAAGATACACTATCTTCTATAGGGATTATATTAGAGTATGTTCTGCATGCGGTATGGGTGATTGTACATGTACAGGAAAATACATATAATTTCCAAAAAAAGTAAATTAAAACATGCGATATGCTCTTTTCCACAAAATATGTTAAGTAGTGAGGTAACATGTTTTTGAGGTCATAGTTCAAGGTTAAATTCTTACAGCACTGTAATATTTTCTGAATCCAATTAAACAGTTCTGCCTGCAGCTCCGCTTTGACTGTTTGTTTCAAAAGATATTTAATTGAAATTATTTGTAATAAATTTCCCTCAGATTTTAAATCTTTTGATTTTTTTATGTTTATATTCCTTCATTTAACAATACCAAACTTATCCTTAAAGTATTAGTTAATACACAAAGATGCAGTATGTATGTATACACGGTAAAGCAGAGTTATCTGTAATGTATCATGTACGTGAGAATAATGTTATGGTATTAGAACATGCAGTATTCGTAAGGTACAGGTCGCTATAATTGTGTTCCTGTGCTTCAACATTTTAAGAATAATGCAGCGGTCAGAGCATACTTAAACTGATGCCAGCACTGTAATATGGGCTGTGCAGTGATTTAAATTCAGTCGCCGGTGAAACATTCCTCTGTCGAGGCCCCATGCACAAGGGAGAAGAGCTGTGTGTGTGTGTGTGTGTGCACGTGTGTGCGCATGCACACAAGTGAGTCAGAGGTTGTGTGCTGGCAGGAGGGGAGTATATGTACCTTGCCATGTGTCCCTTGTTCCCACGCTCTACAAAACCACCACCCCCACCCCATATCCTTGGCTCAGGCGAGCTCCAACATTCTGCTAATAAACTGAGCCTCTGACTTGGTCTTAAAGGTGAAGGAGAGGAATAGCTAGTCGGCCTACCGGTTGGAAAGATGGGGTGGTTTTGTCGTGGAAGGGCTTGTCGTGGTCGTCGTAAAACGGCGGCTTGCGGTGTCGTAAACGGACCTGAAAGACAAATCAGGAACATTTCTGCACCAAGCCTTAGATCAGTTGAAAATCACCGTCTGTTCAGGATATAATCGCTAGCTAAAGAAGAGCTTGCATACAGCACATAAAGCCTTTCATGTCCCAAACCCTGCTACTGTGTGACCAATAGACAGGCGCGGAAATTCAAAGCTCTGTCTCTCCTACGTCCTAAGGAGACAAAGAATGAGGGCCCTTTGATGTCCCTGTCCTTGGGGCCGACAGCTAAATGCATACCCGGCCTGACTCCTCGCTCGAGGGGAGCTTGGCGTGTTTTTGTCTCTCCGAGGGTGAAATATACAGTTCTAATAGCAGTGGACATAGTAGTACTAAGGTAAAGGTGCTTTTATTGTCACATACACACTGTGATATTCATTCTCTGCATTTAACCCATCCCTCAAGGGAGCAGTGGGCAGCCGCTGTGCAGTGCCCGGGGACCATCTCCAGATTGGAGCCAGTGGTCCCCGTCACTGGTCACATGGCACTGGCTGGAGGGTGAACCTAACATGTTTTTAGATAGTAGGGGAAACCAGAGCACGCGGAGGAAACCCACGCAGACAGAACAGGCAAACTCCACACAGAAAGGCCGGGACGACCGGGGACCTTCTTGCTGTGAGGCCACCGTGCTGCCCCTAGAGACTACTAGTGACTAGTGATGTTCAGGTGTAGGTTGTGCTGTGTTCATAAGGACAGTTGTTTTGTGGTGCAGTGGCGAGGACACGCTGTAATTGAGCGCTGCCCTGTCCTTTTTCCGTGCTGCTGTTGAACACTGTGGCACAGCCTTGAACCTTGAACTCTGAGCAGCACTTTGGTTGCCAGGTGTTTATTTACCTTGTTTGTATGTTTGTGGGTGTAACATCTGGTGCCACTGCTTAGACTGAACAACAACAACACGCACGCACGCACGCACGCACGTGCGCGCGTTCGTGTCTTGAACACATGTTCAAGACGGGATTATTCTCCCAGTCCCAGTGTGTGTGTGTGTGTGTGTGCGCACGCGTGTGAGGAGCACGCACAGACGCTGTCTGTGTGCATAGACACATGCATCACCAGGGAGTTCACAGGCCAGGTAAAAGTCTGTACCTGTTAACACCAGCTCCTCCAGGGGGTAAACAACCCACTGATAACTCCTAATTAGAGGTGAGCGAAGGCAGTAGGACAGACGTGTGTGTGTGTGTGTGGCACGTCTTCATCCCAAACTCTTAATTAACGCTGTATCCGTTGCCAAATAATCTGTTCAGTGATGTGTGTGTGTGTGTGTGTGTGTCTTGGTTTGAACTTGCATCTGTTCTGTTGTCTAACCTGCTTGTCAGCCACCTGTATGCATGTATGCATCTAATGTACGTGCTAATGAGTGTGTGTGTGTGCGCTCTGCAAGTTAACGGATGGATGCATTGTCCGTAGCGGCTGGTTGCAGCGTTGGATCAGGGAACGGTAATGTTTGAAAAGTCACGTTGTCAGAAGCGGAGCGGGTAAACACCGTCTTCTTATTTGTGTGTTTTTATTTATGCGCGCCAGACCTACTAACCCTCTCCTCCCACCCCCACCCCGAAAAAGTTATTCAGACGCCTCAAAATTAATAGACAACGTGAACTTTATAATGTTCGCCCTGTCACGCTGGGTTCTAATGCGGCGGGGAATGAGAATCGTATGCATTTATGCAAGTGAATGAACATGAGGGCTGAAGTGTTCGCTGCATTTGTTTAAAGGCCAATATTAGCATATAGCGACAGACAGACAAAAGTCCCGACTTCCATTTGAAGTATTCCCCTCCCCGCTGGCCCTCCCAAGTTCACGGTGCCAGTCAGTCATAACCCCCCCACCCCCCCCCCCCCCCCAGCATGGGCTCGTGGACTCGCTTTACACGAAGCGCAGCGACAATATAGCGGTTAGCTTGTGGTTAGCTAGCAGTTAGCTAGCTGTGCGTCAACTAAGGTGGGGGTAGGCCAGTGAAAGTTTGTGAACTTTAAAGCTGAGCGAGTTAATCAATCTCTCTCTCTCTCTCTCTCTCTCTCTCACCCGCTCTCTCTCTCTCTCTCTCTCTCTCTAACCTTTACACCGGCTGTCCCCTGCGATGCCCCGGATTCCTGATTAGTTTTCCGGTTTTGCACCCCAATCCGCATAATAACAGCGCCTGGTGATGCTGATGACATCTAACAGCCTGCTCCTGTTTACCTCCTCATAGCACCTCCTGCGCCTCCTCATACTCCTCCTCCTCTGCATGCATGTGTTCTGGCCCCGAGGCAGCAAGTCACTAGATGCGCCTTGCATCTATCGCTATCAAACACACGCACACCACGCACACGCACACACACCACGCACACGCACACACACCACACGCACACGCACACACACACCACATGTACCCCCCGCACCAGTATAAACACTGGCAGGATCTCTGTGGAGACGGGGAATTCTCAGCCCCTTTAGGCTAGTCCTGGGGTGCATTTACAACACGCGCGCGTGCGCGCACGCACACACGCACACACACACACACACACACACACACACACACGTGCACACACAAACAAGTGGATAACCACAAAGCCATAAATTCATGCACACCTACAGTGTACACACACACACACACACACAACAACACATCCTAATGAGAGACGGCGATGGCGCAGTGAAGGCGACAGAAGAATAGAAACCTACCCACCAAGGACTGACCTGCGGTTCAGGGGCGTGCGGGCGAAACCACGGGAGGGGGGGGGGTCTCCTCTCCGCTCGCTGATCAGAGGGCTTCGCCATGGAGGCTGCTCGCGCTGCCGGCACTCGGGGGAAAAAAAAAAGTGATTAAACGCCACTGTCGCTACAGCTCAGCTCCTATATGGATAGAGAAGCTTAGTTTCTTTTTTATATATTTTATTTTTTGTTTGTTTGTCTGTCTCCTTTGTTGTCTTTGTCCTCTGCCGAGACAGCGGTGCCGCTGGATCGGAGCTACGTGCGCCAGGGATTTCTGGGTAATTAGCTGAAACACTCAGCCAAGCGAGCACCAAAAAAAAAAAGAAAGTTGCTTTTTTTTTTTATATACTTTCTGAACTCTGCGCTTTTTCTCCCGGTGTTCCACTGACACTCTGCTTCACTCGCTAGATCAAAACCTTCCTTCATGCTGGAAAGCTACTTTATTTGAGATGTGGACAGCAAAAACGGCGCTGCCAAACTTGCAAGTCCTATTAACAAGCTGTGGAAACTTCAAACTGCGGAGACTGTGCGAATAGGAAATGTCAGGACAATAGGCAGAATGAGAAAATATTGACAACGTTTTAGCAGAGACACTGGAAGCACCTAATGGAGAATTGCCGTTCTTTGTTATACGACCCACATGCACCATAATGGAAGCTAAAGAGAGCTGCCTGCTTGTGTTCGCCCTCTCCAAGAAGCACGGGCTCTCCATTAAATCATCACTAAAATCTTGACACACAAGCTTCTCCTCATTAAGTTTTGATGAGTAAGTACAAGAAGCAGTTCTTTCTGAAAGCAGTCTATCGTGCTTATTTATAATCGGTGTGCTTTTATGGAACCTTTAACGACCTCCAGCAAAAGGGAAGCCGCATGCACACTGGACACGGGCAGAAGACGCAGCGCGTCGTAAAAAACCCTGGGTCAAGGGGTTGAGGAGAGCCCTATCGAACCTCTCGCTCTAGCCAATCACACTGTTTCTTGGCCTGCCGCAATAGGAATCCTCTGCCTGCCTCTGTCCACGCGAGGCCACGGATAGTAGCATTGTTGAGTGCAGACGCCCGGCCTGGCGCCAACGAACGCTTTCTCTCTGCCCAATATTTGTGCCCTCTGACCCCAGTGGCATGAGTCGTCCAAGGATGTGAGCCAGCCCTGCCAGCCCGGCAAGGCGTCATCGAGTGCTGGCGGCCTTGTACTGTAGCATGCACACGCCTTCCTTTCGTTTGTTGACCTGAAAGGCGTACAGTAAGCTCCTCGATTGGGATGTACAGTAGTGCACCCATCCCCACACCCTCCACCAGCTCATTGTTTATGTTTGTATGTTTGGAACGCACATGGGAACATTTGTGAGTGTGCATACCAGAATAGGAGGGGTAGAGAAGGGTGACAGAACGGTGCCACTGCTCCCATTGCTCCTTCACTGAGCTCTGCGTTCAGGTTGTGGCGTCCACAGTCCAGACATCCACCCACAGCACCACCCTCCATATCTACTCTCCACCATCTACCACCATCTAGAGCTTTAATCGGGCCAGAAAAGTTGAACCTGACCCAAAGCTTCCCAGGCCCATACACTGCACATCGCCGCTAGAGCTCTGGATAGTGCTTCTGACTCATTTGGTAGGCTACTACAGTGTATATAGTGCTGCTGACTCATTTGGTAGGCTACTACAGAGGACAGTGATTAAAAGAAAAGACAAACTTTGTTTTCGCCAAGATGTTGAGCCAGGAGCTAAGGAAATAGCACGGTAGTTGTCATAGAAATGATAAACAAAGGCACAGAGATGCAGCCTAAATATTAGGCAAGAACAGTAGTCATTCTAACATATTCAACGTTATTTATGAATGAAAACAGCTTGGAACAATTGCAAGCCTACTGCATACTGTATAGGCTATGTAAACGTATCATCAAAACCATCCATTTTTGTGTTTCTCTCTAAATAACAACGGCTCAGCGAGGGGGAAAGGTGCAACAGATCCGAGCTACGACTCAAGTTGCTTTAACTAAATTATATATTTGTATTAGTTAGTGAATTCATCCCAAATCCGTCCCGAACCCGACACGCCTGGTGAAATATGTGAGAAATAATGGCCGACCCGAGCCCAAACCCATCAGGACCCCGTCGGGTTTGGGCAGAGATCTGGAGGCCAGGGCTGGAAGCCTGACAGGACGTGGCCCAGCGGTGTGTTTCCCCCCCAACACAGTGACCCATCCCTCCCCCCCACAACCACCACAGTGCCCTTGAGAGACAGAGTGGGGGTCAACAACAAAATCCTGGCTTGCAACTTTCCATTTATCTTCTCCGGCTGTTTGCTGTTTCTCTCAAATTTTTGTCTATTTTTATACCCCGCCTGTTTTTCCCTTCATTATTTGAGCGCTTGTTCGCGAGTGAGGGGTCTATGGAGCGGGGGATTGGCCAGAGAGTCCCAGCAGCGGGAGCGGTATTGCAATCGCTGTACTGCACCGTTGTGACAAAATGAGAGCTGAGCCGGAAGGCTTGTTTCAAAGTCACCGTTCAACCTTTGACCCAGCTGTGACTACGAAGAACCAGAAGTATGCGTCGAAGGGGGGGGGGGGGGGAGAGAAGAGAGAAGAGAGAGAGAGAGAGAGTTGAATCTAGGCCTGCTGGCAGTGCGAGGGGAAGGGGGGGAGAGAGAGAGAGGAAGAGGGTAAGAGAGAGAATGGGGCAGAGAG
>JAODUE010000121.1:0-13548 GCA_027564755.1 Amblyopsis hoosieri
TTGTTGATTAGATAATTGCATTAATGAGAAATTGAACAGGTGTTCCTAATAATCCTTTAGGTGAGTGTATGTGGTGCATGCTAACCAAACTAAGACACAAACCAACAACATGTGTGGTGCCAGGAGGGTCACACAGACAGTGTGCTGCAACACACCTATATAATTAAAATGCCCAGGTGTACTTAATTTTCCTAATTAGGACCTATATATCCAGTAAGGACCACAGGCCTGCTAAAACTAAGCAGGGCTGTCACACTTCAGATTGCATGTCTCCAGCCTTCTGAAGAGAGACACTTTGTCTTTATGAGCATTACTCATTTAGTATGCAGTTTGCCTATTAAAAACACAGTAACACAAATATTACATGAACTAATGCTTAGTGAATTTATAGCCCGCAAGTGTTATATTGTTGACTCCTTGATATCCAGAAATTATGTCTCAAAATAATGTTTTCTTTTTCACCAAGGTTAATTAAACACATTCTTATTAAAGTAAATGTGGCTGTTGAAATGGCAGTCTACATTTTATAAAGACATTGTAAATACACATTTCACTATGTGTATGCACTAATTACATAATTTTCTCTATTGCAGTAGAAAAATTATCAGATTTTTGCATGTACTGTACATAGAATGCATAACATGCAAGAAAATAAACCTATACTGTACCTTGACTGTGCATGTGTGTACAGTAGATGAACGGCTGACCTTGGGCTCTCTCTCCTCTAGCTCATTAATCCTCTGCTGCACCTCTTTGGCTGACCTCTGGTAGGTTCCCATGTTAGTAGGACCAACTGACTCTCTCTCTGATTGATATAGTCCTCCATCTTGCCCTAGAGACATAGTTTCAGACAAGAGACATGACTTCTTAGCTTAGGGGTGGGCAATCCTGGCCCTAGAGGGCCACTGCCCTGCATGTTTTAGATGTCTCCCTGCTCCAACACACCTGAATCAAATGAATGAGTCTTATCAGGCTTCTGCAGAGATTGATTGCCCACCCCTGTATTAGCTCATTCTCAGAAATCCTGATTAATTCTACAAGGATAATATGAAAATATGTGTCCTTGTATGTATGAGCAGTCTTTAACTATTAACTGAAGACTGACATGGTGGCTGAATGTGTGTACTGATTTTAATGTATGTAGACTCACTGGCCTTCTTGTAAGACTGCAGTATGAACATAGCTGCTTTCTTGAGCTCCTCAATTGGGGCCTCAGTAACTAGAGTGACGATAGCAGACAGGCCTCCATAATTCACCAACTGAGACTGGTGCTCTTCTACAAACAAGAGCAAAAAACATGAAAGAGGCTGCTGACAGCAATGTGTTCAGTAAACGTACACACAATGTCAATTCCCTACCAGAGGCCTCAGTCAACTGGCCAAGGGTGATCATCACACACAACATGTCTTGAGGCTGCAGACTAGGATTTGACAGGAGGGAGAGGAGCTGAGGAACCACGCCATATTTTGTCAAACCTGAGGCCAAAGTGGCTAGAAAAGGGGTGATATTTTAGACTCTTATGTGACTATGTTGGAGTAGAGAGACTGGGTGTTGTATCAATATTGTTATCAAGTAAAAGTACTTGTCATGCCAATAAAGCAAATTAAAGACAGACTCACAGTTGTCAGTGATGCAGGTTGACAGGGTCTTTGTTATGATAACAGAGATCTGACAGGACAAAGGGCTTTTCTCCGCGTCGGAGGCAAAGTGAACTAGTGTGAAGGCTAGAGATTGCAAACCGCCTAAAGCATAAAAGCTTTCCTGGGCACAAGCTACAATGATAAGAAACAATTAATTAAACAATTAATAGGTTATTTTTTATTAATTTAATATATCAGAATGCTTTTAAATAGTGTCCTCCATTTCCCATCTGGTACTTACAATTGTTGGCCACAGTCATTGCAATGAATGAGCATATTGGCTGAATGAGCTCAGTGCAGTGGATTGTCATGTCTTGTAGCCAGGATTTCACCATGGGGAAGGCTGCCAAGCAAGCATGTTGAGCCTCCTCTTTGGGGATGAAACAAGTATACATTTAAAAACAAACAACTTAAGCAAACGTTATTGTGGCCCTACAGTTACAGTATTGTAGAGTAGACTCAAAATGTTCATGTACTAAATTTAAGTATTCTATATTGTAGACAGACCTCCTAGCCTAGATATACTCTACAGATAAGACTATTATATTACATATAATTAGATTAAATGCAAATCTGTTCCCCGACAGGTAGAAAATTTGGGACATATTCGTGGGAGGGCAAGACAAGAACACAAAAAAGCGATATCTGGAGATACCTTTAATTTAACGTAATAAGCAAACATCTTCTTCTAAAGCCCACTTTTGCATTTTAAAAATGGTGAAGAAAAGAGAACTGATTGATAAGTGTACCATTCTGAGGGTTGTTAACACAGCCACAGAGAGTAGTGGACACAGATGTCCAGAGTAGGTGGATCTGAGCAGCATTAACAGGCTTCAGAGCAGCTTTTCTGGATAGAGGGAAACTAGTCCTTCAATAAGACAAGACATTTTGTTAGCAATGTATTGAAGCAAGCCAATACGGACAGTCTATACACAATGTAATGTAGGAATACCTGAACAGGTCTAGGAGAATATTCAGGCAACCAGTGGTCTGAGCAAGTATCTGCCCTGATTCTAGAACAGTAGCACAGACAAACAAATCAACCAACGGCAATGTATCAAACATTTTTTGTCAGTTTATTACAATCATTTCTATTTGAAAATTATTTATATTGTAGATAAAGTGTGTAGTTTTCAGACTTTTTTACATTATACATGTGAAATAAAAGATGGACTATAAAGGTGTTGTTTGACTATCTTCAGCCTTGACCTTACTGTTGTTTACTATGAGCACAGACAGCATATACACAGCCACCCTCTTCTGTGTCAGTAGACAACCCGCTTTCCTCAACAAGGCAGAGAGGTCTGAAAAGATCTCCCTTCTGCACAGGAAATTCTTGCAAAAGGCTAAAAGGAGAAATTATAATTTATTAGTAGCCTAAATATTGGGAAACAAAAACATTCACATGCAACTTTACATTATTATCTCTGATCACACATCTTTTTATGACAGATTAAAGAAAACTATAATACACAGAAGTATATTTAGGTGCCTGTGTTAATAAATATGTTTGATTTACATTTTGTTTTACAATAAATTAGTACATTTTAGACTACAAATACGTTTTCCCCACTGTAGTGTTAGTAAGTACATACATTTAAAATCCAATAACCCCTAATATCAAGGACAGATCTATGCATACCAAAACAGTATAAATAATTAATCAACACAAGGAAACACATAATGTCAATTGCCCACTGCTTAAAACCGCAGTAGGCCTACATAAAATGTTATCGAACATTAATGACATTTACATGAATTCATGAACTCTAAACACTGCACGTTAGTGTACACAAAACACACTCACCATTGGTCTCAGCTAGAGTTCCCAGCATAAACATCGCAGTCTCCTGAACGGCTGAATTAACTATACTAGACTTTGAAAGATTATAAACAAATTCCACACCACCCAGCTCTCTGAACAGGTCGACATGTTCCTCTGAAATATAAAATAGATAGTATTAACAAACAATATAAATTCAATACGGCTTCTGGTTATCATGATGAAACTACACGTGACTACATCTAAATACACAACGTGGTTTATGATTTCTACTTTAGAACTAGGTTCAGATGGTTTAGAATTGATTAACCAGTGTATTCATGCCTTAATATTAATCTGACCTCTCTTCTGACAAATTGTGAAAATGGTTTGAAGTGCTTGTTTCTGTGAATCGGGGCATTTCATCTGAAACTTCAGACACTCAAGCAGGAAAGCCAGATCTGTCTTTGTAGCTGTAAGAGAACATAGCATTCTTTCATTCAGAATTTTATCCAAAAAATGTAGTCATATTTTTACTGATGTAGTTTTACTCACAATTAAGGCTATTGTTGCCAATATCCATCGTGTTCGGTTTAACCAATGAGGTTATACAATGTTATCAATATTGTCAGTGTAGCCTACGGTACCGTAGCACCAACTCATACATTAATTGATATCGTGATTTTTTGGAAGTTAGGAATTAACCACAGATATCACCTTAGCTGGAAGTAGGCTTAAAAGAACAACTGCTAGGAAAGAATATGTAGTATCAAAAGCATGTACCGGTACCGTAGCGTCAAAACGGTTATTACGGTACACGCCGAAGCGGACGAGAGATGACACTGTGTCTGCCCCGCTCTATCTCTTTAGCTAAGTACCGGTAGCCTACCGGAACCTTCGTTTCAAATTTGACAAATGTATTTTCATTATTTTTCGCAGTTTATTTATGTTTAATACCGCCACACCATACCGTACACGTTAAAAACGTAAAAGTAAATACACGGTTAAATTATATGATCGTTTCGAATGTGCGCATGCCCCACAGTGGCGTAATCGAGTACGGACTCACGGTATGTAACAGTGCATTTTATTGTTATATTTCCACATTTTTTGCTGGTAAAAATTAATAGATAAATTATAATCTAGATCACAAAAAATGTGAAATGCTATAAATTAGGGATAATGAGATTTCCATGGCTCTGCTTGTAACATAAACAATAGTACTTTTCAGCGACTTCGCGTGGTTTAAACCATTTCCATGGTAACCGAGAGCACCGAACTTCTTAGAGTTCCGAACATGTTCCGAATCGCTCTGAAGCTCCAAATAAAACTCGCGAGATCAGGATGGAAAGCCAGCTCCACCAATCAGAGACGTCGCTGTTGCACTTTAGGATTGTGGGTACTGTAGTAGTTTTCGGTGATATTGCGAACAAATCATGTTTATTTTAAAACAAGGTAAGGTTGATATCATACGGACTTGTGGCTTCTACCGGAGCATATACCATCGTATTACAGTGTCGTATCTTAGGCTTGGTTCCAAGCTTAAAACACCTTAAGGATTTCAATCAGAAGTCAATGGAGAAAATTAATGATAAATATACTTCTGGCAGTCACTGTTATTGACTACACGTCAACGTCTTACGTACAAGCAGCAGAAGGGTCGTCACGCGGTCGCCTACAGTGAGCAACTTCAACTCATTCGTGAGTTTTTAACCGGACCCAACATCTGTGAATGTGATTGTATTTGCATATACCGGCATGTATTGTTATAGACAATGTATTTATGTTAATGTATAGTTCGATTATTCTAATGTAGGCTATGTGAATATTTTCTACTGATTGAATATAGTCTACTTACGTTCGTTTCCTGGCAAGCTCTTGTATCCGTGATCTATATTTGCATGGGACATGCATGCATCTCTAGTCTCGTTCTATTAAGTGTAGCTGAACTAATCTTGAGATGTCTGGACGTGTGTGCGCCAGCATCCTGCACAGAGCATCACCATCGCATGTTTTCGCGGTCTCATCACAGGTTTGTCCAGCAGACTATATATTTATATTATATTATATAACATTCTTCTAAAAAGGTAGATATTGGCTAAGGCTTTACACCGGTTAGATATTGTTATGATCCAGTCAGTATCAGTCAGTTAATTAACGCACTCTTATCTTTTATGTTTAGGCCCACCAGAATCTCCTGGCATCTTCCCAACAACTACAGACTCAGCATTCTCACTGTTCCACTCGTGGTGGACTTACATTAGACCACCAGTGTTGCAGTGGTCTTCAGACAGGATTTTGGTCTCACTGCAGGCGACGCCTCTCAACACGTCAGGATCGCAACTTTCAGCTCAGCCAGGTCCAGATCAGTAGCATTCTGCGGGCCAATGAGCAGGTAATGGCCGACACACACAGGGAAACAATTAGTAAAGCTAAATTGATGTAATCTATAAACTAAATCATTGGCACTGTATTTATTATACATGTGACAGTGTTTCCCTTACATCCCAGTAGTGTAGGCTGGATGTTAAAATGACTGTCTGTGTGTCTCAGGCTGTCAGTGTCGCAGAGTTTGATGGCAGAGGACTCAGTGTTGTACGCAAGTTTGAGAGCAACCGCATAGCTGCTAATACTCCCAATGAGGATCGCCACAGCGCAGCCACCTGCCTACAGGTTTCCCCCTTTGTACACATCCCTGTCCTCTGCACCTTTCCGCAGGCTGTCCTCATTACATAAGCATGCCCTCTGTTCTGTTTTGAAAAGGCTTTGTCTCACTTCTCCAGACAAACGGCATGCTCTTTGGCGTGTTTGACGGCCATGGGGGCTGGGCATGTGCACAGGCAATCAGTGAGCGTCTGCTGTACTATGTAGCAGTAGCAATGATGCCCCAGCGGGGTCTCGAGGTGCTGGAGAGGTGCATGGAACACGGCCGTCCGGTCCCTCCCATTTTACAGTGGCACAAACACCGCGGGGAATTCAGCTACCGTGAGTCCGCCTCACTCTACGTCGAACACCTCAGAATCTTCTGGCAAGAATTGCTGTACACCGGGGAACATGGTGATGGCATGGGGTGGGTGTGAAAGTACTGTATCCATAGTGATCGTCACACTCACATATAAGACACTGCTTTTAGTTTGGATTGATTTTGCATGTGATACTGCACTTTTCTTCATTTGAATGTCAGTTGAAAATGTCCCCTAGCATTTTATAGCATTTTAGTAGAGAAATGTGCGTGTTTATTTTTCCCTATTAATGTCAGAAAATGTTGGTGCAGCTTGTCTTTCAGCAAAGAAGAACATGGCAAGCAATACTGAGCATTTCTGTAGCTTCTTTACAGCAATATAAATGGTGATAGTCATGAAATAATTCCTCATTTGTGGTAGGGTCTGTCTGGACAACAATTTGTTTAATCCTCCTCAAAAACATACTTCTAACGTGACTGTTGCCAGCTGATCGGCATCTCAACGGATAGTAGTGTGTAAACCACAATTACTTACTACATAGTGCTAGTGGAGATGACATTGAACGGAAAGCAAATGAGTCCTCGTACAGTGTGTTGTTTTTTGCAGAACGTCAGCTTGAGGGTAACTTTTAAAGGGTGTTGAGCTAAGGAAGCCAGAGTTGATCTTGAAAATGGTTAAACAATACAGCTTTCAGCCTTTACATCCCTCCATTACTCCCCTCAGTCCTCAAGACGCCCTTGACTACGCATTCAAACGACTCGACGCTGACATCTGCCTGGAGGCTCAAGCACCTCTTTCCAGCGACCTGATGAGAAGCACAGCCATTCAGGTCATAAGTGAACCTCTGTGATATGTCTCCTCCAGATAGCGTGTCCAACACCGTGCCGTATCACTGAGCTGAGCATCTGTAAAAATCTGCCTGCCTGTACAGGTGGCGTTTTCTGGGTGCACTGCCTGTGTGGCTCACGTGGGCAGAGATGGGATCCATGTGGCCAATGCTGGTGACTGCCGTGCAGTGTTGGGGGTCCAGGAGGCGGACGGCTCGTGGAGCGCTCTGCCCCTCTCCTCGGACCACAACTACCAGAACCAGAGGGAGCTGGATCGGATCAGGGCACAGCACCCCCCCTCAGAGAGAGACACAGTGGTGGTGGAAGACAGACTGCTGGGGGTGAGGGCTGAACATCTGAAGATGGGATTCCACTGGTATGAAAACATCATCTCACCAGCCTGTCTTCATTTCCACCTCAGGCCCTGATTCCCCTGCGCGCCTTTGGCGATGTCAGGTTCAAGTGGAGCCGTGAGTTGCAGCAGAGCGTTCTAGAAGGCCTGGATTCCGCTGTGGACCTGGACTCTCTCAACCTGTACCAGTACACTCCGCCCAATTACCTTTCTCCACCCTACCTGGACGTGGCGCCTGAACTGACACATCACAAGCTGCGACCCCAGGACCGTTTCCTGATCCTAGCGTCCGACGGGCTATGGGACGAACTGGGCAACCAGGAGGCTGTGCGACTAGTTGGGGAGCACCTTAGCGGCATCCATCTGCAGGTGGGCGCAATGAACATGACCTGTGGGCACACAACTAACATAACAGTCCGTGTTAATATGCACGCAACCCTTTTTTCCCCTTCTGTTGTACCAGGCTCCCATTACTGCAACTCAGAAACGACATCTTAACTTGGGGGAGATGCATGAGCTGTTGCTGAAACGGCAGGCCCAAGCCATCCCCGCTCTGGACCTCAACGCTGCCACGCATCTCATCAGACACGCCCTGGGCACAGGGGATTACGGGGAGCAATGCCAAGAGCGACTGGCAACCATGCTCGTGCTGCCAGATGACCTAGCTCGAATGTACAGAGATGATATAACCGCTATGGTGGTGTATCTCAACTCAGACCTGGCTAAAGCACACCATGCTGTATCTAACAGACGCAGCATGGTATAGGTGGATATGCTTATAATGCGCCTAGGTTAGTCCTCAACACACACAAAAAAAGTGATTGCCTCGTGATATAAATTATTATAAATACATTTATTTTTTTCAATATATGAGTGTTTATATTCTAGATGTCTTGGAATTTGTTGTAAAATAATTTGTAATGGATAAATAAGATTAATGTGACATTATTTATGTAAGCATTTACTGATTTACTTCTAAGTATGATCTTCTGTGCAGATCATCTCTTCTGTTAAATTTAAGTAAATGTTAATATCATTTTAGTGTTTGTATCCATTTTCTTTTACACTCCATATGAAAATTTACATTTAATTTCAAACAATTAAATATAGTGACTTTGTTATACTTTGTTGCATCTTTTTGGTTATAGATATTAGATGTGAAAGTTTCAAAACGTCAACAATGTTACAGGAGCTTTCTGCTGTATTTTGTAAACATAACCTACGTGCTCTCAGAAATCTTCAGTGACAGGAGTTTTGGATTATCATCACAACATTTATTTTCTTTTTTCTTTTCTTCAAAATGCAGCATATTGCTTTTGTTGGTTTATTAAATTCAATTTAGAAAAATAATTTAGGAAATTTGTTATAACACAAGGAGGAATGATGACCTTGTTTGCTGTAATGTACAACATCAATGTTAAAGAATCCTGCTGCTATATTTTGTAAACAACCTGCTGTCAACATGCTGTCAGAAACCTTCAGTGACAGCAGTGTTGGATCATGTTGACTAAAATCTTATGTTTAGTTTGCTTTTCAAAATATTTTTTTAATGCTTTCTAGAAAATGTGAAAAAATAATTTGTAAGAAATACCTGTGTATCTGCAAGCACCTGTTATTCACCGCCAAAGTGCTGATGAAATCAGGCAAACCAGTATACCATTAGCATAATCAGCAACCATGTACAGTAGAATCAGTATTTGCCACAAATTTTCCTCAGGGTGTAGTGCTTAAAGAAGGATATATGTGCAGTTAGGATATTACTTTATGTGCTATCAATGGCAATTTGCTCAAATAAAGACAAATCTATGGAGGCTACAGCTGTAAGCTTAGAATTGTATGAAGTATGTCGTAAAGCTGCTGCTGGGTACTATATGCCTACAGTTATGGCATTCTCATTTCTGTTCTGCCACGTCCATGTGAGTGTTTGCCAACCTAAGGAGATTGTAATACTGTATATAGTATATACAGTACAACTCCAAAAATGTTGGGACATTATGGAAAATGCTAATTAAAAGGAGTAATTTGGAAACGTTATTCATCCTTTACTATATATTGGACACGCACTTTATATTTACTTTTGTGAATTTAGTTGTAATGTATACACTTAAAGCGCCAAAACAAGTTGGTACATTTGAGTCTATATAACATGTTTCCTATAGGTACACCTATGTGTTTGGACACTATAGACCAGTGTTGGGCAAGTTACTCAAAATTGTAATAAGTTACTATTTACTTATTACCCCTTCAAAACGTAATAATATTACTTTACTTATTACTGGGTAATCAAAGTAATTAGTTACGTTTACTATTTACATTGCTATATTACTTTTACAATCACAACCCTGCCTCGCCCCTTCCGAAAAATGTGAACCTCATTTTGGAACAAGTATAAATATAATCAATATTTATGTTGAATATTATTATGGAATCATTCAAAATAACAGTATAAACAGTGTCACGCCGAGGTCCCGCGGCGGGGCAGTGCCTACAGCGCTCTCGCTGTTTCCTAGGTGGATGATTGCTGTCAGTGTGTATATATAGTTGTTTTTTCATCTAACCCTTGCAGGTTATTTTGCTTTCATGCCTGTGTTTGTTGTTTTTTTGATTTATTAAACCTTTTTCATGCATTTCTTATTCCCTCATTGCCTCGGTAATTCTAAACATTACAAACAGTACTTTATATGTGCCTATAATGCAGTTTCAATCTTGTTTTGTGTACTATTTCAAAGGACAGCAAAAATATGTCTTCTATGATTAACCATTAACTACTGACCGTTTACTTTGGGCTGGGCATAAGTGTGCAAGATAAATGTCTTCTTGGTGAAATGGGATACTATGGAGTAGCCTGTAAGACCCTAATCAAGATGAGATTCAGAATGTCTATTGGATACAATTACAATACCTAAGACTTTATGAGCTCATAGATCAAAGACCAGCATAATCACCGTGTTACGTCCTCAGGGATGGACCTTATCAAACTAAATGAACTTCTGCCCCGTGGCTCTGAGTCATCGGAGTTACAATCCACCCCATTGAAATGTTTCAGTCTTCACATGGTGACTTATAGTTGTGTTGAAGATATGAGTGACTTATGGTGAAGCTTCGTGTATGTCTTCCAGAGAAGGTAATATGTACTATGCAGTTATGGTTTGAATAAATATCTGTCTTGAAATAAATAACCAAATCCCTCAGGAAGATGTAAGTGAGTTTGTGTACGTTGTCTATGTGTTGGGCATGGTAAACCTAATTCATTTTTCATCCCAGCTAAATAGTGTTTTTTTTTTTTTTTTAACCTGTGAACAGATGACGCAAAACATGTTCCAGGAAGGGTTGTATCATGTGTATTTCAAAAACACGCCCTCTGCCAGCCCACAGGTTGTAGCTACCAACCAGGAAGAACCCAATGACGTGAGAATCCATCGCTGGTTTGGTACCATTGTTAATACCAGGGTTTTACTCAATGGGGTGAGCACTTTATTCAGCTCGTCCATGTCATAAAGATGCAATGCAATGCAGAGTTCTGATCTACTTAAAACCCTGCACCTGTTGTTTCTCAGGTGGCACAGGTATTCAGTGCTCTGGCATGTATACTTTTCACAGTCACCCATGCATGTGTGAGGTATAATTGTGCTATCTCCAAAATGTTGCCTGTCTGCTCTAGCCTATTTGTGAGTTTACCATATGTACATTATGTAAATATCCAGCTCATCCTGTAAGTTATGTACACAACTCAGAGAAATCACACGAGTAACATGTCTACGTTGCACTTTACAGTACATAGCTACTGGATGTCTGGCCATACATGTTCAGAAGAACCCAAATAAAAAGAAGGTTATCATCATCATCATCATCATCATCATGATGTTTTGCTTCTACAGTATGTCTCGTGTGTTGTTGATGTTGTGCTTGTTTTAAGCAGGTCACCACACTGATGGTTTTGAACCTCTTCAGCCTGTTGCTTGGATGCTGTGCTTTGCTTGCCTACAGCTTCAACTATGTACAGGCTGTGGCTCTCAACTCAAACCAGCAGGTATATAAACTGCACCTGTTCATTTATCACGCATATAAGATGACCTGACGTAATGTCTGTAACGTAATACCTCTCTCATATATTTAGAATAATAAGAAGCTACAGTAGCACCTTAAACCTTCTGCTGAAATCATCATGTAAATAAAGCATTCTCATTGCTTTGCACTGCTATAGCGAGCTGGTGATCACGTGGCAAAGGGGAGCTCCATTGCGTTTACAGTTGTATGTCTGCTGGCATCAGTCTATACAGTCTTCCTGTGCTGGAAGGGCCTGCGCCGCTATAGTGTCCCCCACATTCAGACCTACAGCCGCCTCTCACAAGTCAGCTGGACACACGCACACGCACGCACACGTACACACAATGAATGTTCTGCAAATGATATGTACTGTAAATGTAATAGCATGTCTCTTTTCATGTTAGTACACAGATGCTTACTATTTGTTTTAGTACACAGATACAAACTTTTTTTTATATAACTGTTTATCACCACATGCTTAAGCAAATCTAATTCAGAATCTTGGATGGAATAATGAATAATATGTTTACACATTATTTTCAGTGTGTTATGTAAGAACAGGTTTCAATTTTATCCTCAGTAAATTCTTATTTGGCAATCCAAGAAAGCCAGAACTTCCTTCTAGAACATTTTCTAGAACATCTGTCAGACATGTTGGGTATAATACGTTCCTCTCTTTTTGTATAGGACCCAGATGAAAACGTTGAGCCTCTTTTGGAGCGTGACAGTGTCAGCCTTTAAAACCAGATGATCTTCAAACTGTTGTTCTATTTATGTATTGTACATGTGCTGTCAAGTGTTCAATGTACTTTTGTTTAAAGTAGGACCTGTGCAGAGGAATGCTTGCAAAATGAATAATGATTTGAGTTTTATTTTCTGCATTGGAATTCAATACTGGGATTCTATACTAAACAGATATTCAATCATTAATGTGGCCCCTCAGATTTACTCTGTGGACATCATTAGTCAACAAGTTGCAACAAAGTAAAAAAAAAAAAAATAAATGTTTTACAATTTAAAAATGTAGTTTTGATATTACTGTATATACAAATGTGCTCAATGTTCCCACTGGCATTGCCTAAATTGAGGTTATTCTTTCTGCAGATGCCTTTCCATGGTTACCACTAGGGGGCAGGCAACTCAAATAAAAATCGATATTTGACAGTTCAATGACAAGATGGCATACTTACTATGGAGTATGCCACATTTCATTCAATGACAACAGGTCAAATATTTACTGATCAAAAATGTAACTGTATGTAATTGTTTTTGCTCCAATTTTTTTCCAATGCATTAATTTAAAATACTTAAAGATATATTATCGTTATATATAAAGTTATGCTCGTGTTGAAATCCGTGTTAGTGAGCAATTCACCTTTGCCAAGCTAATTCATCCACCTGACAGGTGTGAAATGCTGCTTAAACAACATGATTATTGCACAGGTGTGTTTAGGTCACATTAAAAGGTAATTGTAAAATGTCCAAAAGATGTCACACATTTTCAGTGCATGTGCAATTGTAAGGCTGACTGCAGGAACAATGTAATGTTTCAGGATGGAACTGCACATTTCAGGTTTTGTAAACACAAAACCTGAGAACATCAGATTACATTATAACTAATAATTCATTTAAATGAAATTAATTTAATGATCCACTCATGTCAGTGCAGACTTAATTCTGGCTGCCACATCTCAAAGCAATGCCAGCTGAACACAGAATAGTAAAACACTATAATTATCACTATTATTATAAACCCAGAGCCATACACACATATGCACAAAGAAACACCCACCCAGACAGTGTTGGAGTGTTTAGATTACTGAATGTCATGTGGATTGTAGTGAAAAACGGGAAAGCAAGATCATAGTCCAGACCTCCCCCCACCAACACACACACACACACACACACACACACACACACACACACACACACACACACACACACACACACACACACA
>JAODUE010000122.1:0-13547 GCA_027564755.1 Amblyopsis hoosieri
CGGTCTGTTTATCTCACTGCTCCAGTCTCAACTGCAACTACGTAATGTTTTACACGAACCCCCGACAATGTTTTGCCCTTGATTGGGTCCCCTTGATGGGATCGCGCATATTACGCTTTACTTTCAGAATGATAAATAGATGCATAACGCGCTAAAATAAAGAGCTATCCATTGAACATGAAGACTAGATACTGAAAACGCCTTTAGCCTCAAAGGCATAGCGAAAATCTATAAATAGGCCAGAACTTTTTTATCGAAACTCCTGCAGCCAGCCCTGGATACATTTAACCCTACATGACAAGTGGGAGTAAAGTACAGAAAAAAGGTAAACCTGTAATTTATTTTGGCCCATTGCAGCCATGATCGTGTTGAACATTTAACAAGCTGCAGGCTGTGCAGGGATGAGGTAATCTTGCTCGCGTTTCTCTCTTTACGTGATCTGAAGTACCGAAATATGGTACCGTTTGATTTAATCTCAATCGGTACTCGGTAGTACCGATGTAATTCGGTCGGTACTCTTAAAAGTACCGAGTTCGGTACCCAACCCTAGACATTAGGAAAACATTTATACACAAGAGGGGGTGGCTTGAAGTGCCGTTTACAGAAATAGATAAGAAGAGCTAATCTAAACAAAAAAAGGATATGGTAATAAACACAGAGGAAGAAATTCCAGAGGGGGTTACAACTTAACATCAACACAGTGGTTGACCGGTCAGCAGGTGAAGCTGTGTTCCCAGGTAATTAGAGTAATATATATGGCTTAAGGCCATCTAACAAGTATAACATAAATTGGTTAAGATATATACAAAGCAATAAGATACATTCTCTAACAGAATCCACATGGTTCTTCTGCAATCTGAGGTTTGACAATCAGTCGAACCCTCCTCTCCAGCACCTTGGAGTAGACTTTACCAGGGAGGCTGAGTAGTGTGATACCCCTGTAATTGGCTCACTCTGGTCTCTCTGGTCCCCCTTTTTGAAAAGTGGAACCACCACTCCTGCCACTCCTTTGGCACTGTCCTGACTTCCACGCGATGTTGAAGAGGCGTGTCATCCAAGACATCCCCTCCACATCCAAAGCTTTTAGCATTTCTGGATGGATCTCATCAATACCCGGGCCTTTGCCACTGCGGAGTTGTTTGACCACCTCAGTGA
The DNA here is from genome assembly GCA_027564755.1 of Amblyopsis hoosieri. Taxonomy (NCBI): domain Eukaryota; kingdom Metazoa; phylum Chordata; class Actinopteri; order Percopsiformes; family Amblyopsidae; genus Amblyopsis; species Amblyopsis hoosieri. The sequence goes on from JAODUE010000122.1 coordinate 1,156, forward strand.
CCTCCGCCAGGGATATTGACAATGATCCCCCATCAGCCTCCAGCTCTGTCTCTACCATAGACAGCGTGTCAGTCGGATTCAGGAGTTCCTCAAAGTGTTCCTTCCACTGCCCACCTCCTCAGTTGAGGTCAACAGCGTCCCATCTTTACTGTACACAGCTTGGATGGTACCCCGCTTTCCCCTCCTAAGGTGGCGGACGGTTTTCCAGAAACACTTTGGTGCCGACCGAAAGTCTTTCTCCATGGCTTCTCCGAATCTCTCCCATACCCGCTGCTTTGCTTCTGCTACGGCAGATGTTGCAGCCTTTCGGGCCCGGCGATCCCTTGCCACCGTCGATCCCTTGCAACCTTCCGGGACAACATATCCCGAAAGGCCTCCTTCTTCAGTCGGACAGCTTCCCTGACCACTGGTGTCCACCACGGTTTTCGAGGGTTACTCCCCCTTGAGGCACCTAAGACCTTGAGACCACAGATCTTCGCTGCAGCTTCAGCAATGGAAGCTTTGAACTTTGCCCACTCAGGTTCAATGTCCCCAACCTTCCACAGGGATGCAAGAGAAGCTCTGCCAGAGGTGTGAGTTGAAAATATCACGGACAGGGGCCTCCTCCTCACAGTTCACCCGCACTACCCAGGTCTGTTCAGAGTCTTCCCCCACCCCTTGACCAAAAAATAAAATAAAAGATAATTGTTCAAGTCAAGAACGTTGCAGTTTGTTGTGAAACTATAAAGTAATCTTTAGTTTTGTGTGTAATCGCTCAGTGAACAATCTTTCGTCTCGCACAACACACGTCACCAAAACAATGCTATCTTCGACTTGTCGACGCGACACAGGGTTTGTAGTCTTGCTAATTACATATTTTCACAGTCTTATACTTAAACTGAGACTTTTCTTGACTCGAAGAATTTTATTTTAAATAGTCAAACATCATATGTGTACTTCGTGTCACAAAGCAAACGGGATATAAAAATAATGTTATTCTCGCCTTTGACTACCATACATATTTTTTCCAAACTAAGGTCCCATAAAGCGGACTGCCTGTTTTCTAGGGGTGTAACGATTCACCAAATCCACAAAATAACCTGGAAAATTTTGGACAGTTCTCACACCTTGGCAGACATCTTGGATATTTTATTGACACACGTCAGATAGGTTTCGTGAAAGAGACACCCACAAGAAAGGTAACTGCTGCGTCATGCCTAACCCACCCACAAAGACGACACATTATTTGTGTGTGTGTGCGCTGTGCATCTTGTCAATTCTCAGCAAAATGACACACATACGCATTGATGTTTCTAAATAAAGTGCGATATTATTCCACATTGTTTCGTTTGAGTGCAGAACAGAAGGCAATAGTCTCGTTGCCATAATCCGACACTGTAGTGACGGGGGTTAATCCATGAATGAAAACAAATGCATTCTATAAATCGCTTTGTATTGTGTTTTGACAACTATAAGAAGGCTCAGTGGTTCTAATCTAGTGTTGAGCTAAATGTGACATGAACATTTTAGTTTAATTACCGTAGCAACGTATATGAGAGCTCAACAGCCTGCATCTGTAGCAGGTTGGGCATGTGTCTGTGTGTGTCTGTGTGCGGAACGCGATTCTGTATTCCGGAACCGCGACACGAAACCGTGGATGTTTGTATCGCGGTTTCGGGTTCGGTTTCAGAACCGTTACACCCCTACTGTTTTCCAGACCGCTTAGTGTGTTTAGAGCTGTACATTGTCACTGTTGACCCTGTTCACCATGACAGAAATACTGGTCAGCTAGCCTCACGCTAGTAGTAACGTAGCAGCAGGACTTTCTACATGGATGTCTACATGTTCAATATTATTTTTCACAGAATTAATTGAAATAACATGGGTAGAGCAAGGGGAGATTGTCCACTAGTTAATCAATCACGGATGGCATCTTTCTCTCAGCCAGATAAAAAAAAAATAACAATGAAATGCAATGGGTTGCATTCGGTTGCATTTCATATACTCTTGGGTAGCCGGTATTATGCATGCCTGGACATGATTGGCATTTGGCAGTTATGCTTCGTTATAATATCGCAATCGCCCAGCCCTATATACAAATAAAGTGTATTATTATTATATTATATTAGAAGTCGATTTTATGGTTGTTAATAAACATCATATACTGTAAACTGGGAGTATTAATTAGGTGGATCCTGCTTTATAATGCCATCACAAGTCAGATATGACTAACATAAACATTCAGTATGTGTACCTTTTTCTAGCAGAACATGAAGGTTAAATAATTGCACCATTCCAATCACAGCATTATTATGGATGTAAATGTCAGAATTAATAATTTATGTTGTCATGATGATCTTTATATCCTACAAAAGTGCTTAGGAATCTATCACTGAGGATGTGATACCAAACGCAATGTGTACTGCTTTAATTACAGTAATTAGTAAATATTCAGCAAAGGATGTACTAATCTGCTGTCTTAAATATATTGTTTTGGCACTCAAAAATGAATAAAATAGACAATACAGTTTAATACATTAAATAATGATAAACATTCTGTTAGATGGCTGTACAAAATACTTAATAGCAAGACACTCAATTGTTACTTGTTCTACAGTACTGTAGATGTAAGATATCCAGAGTCCTTCCCTTAGCCTGAGCCACCAGACAACTCAAGGGCGTTGTCAGCTTTATCAGCGCTTAGTGATTCATCAGGCTAGTTGGTAAATAAGAGATGCTATCAGCTTCTCCTGGTGCCATTGAGGGCCCATGTGCTAATCAATAACATTTCAATTGCTCACTGATCTGCTACTCTGATTAGCACACCTAATCCAATATACACTTTTGCTGTCTATTATTTGGTCAGGACAAAGCTTCCCGTTATGGCCATCCTTATCTGCGGCTATGCATTGGCTGCCAATATAAGGCAGGTCTGCAACAATAGGTGTCTGGATATTAGTCTGGATATACTGCAGCATATCACTAATAGCACTATCACCACTCATTTGTCTACATCAGCATTTCTGTAGAGGAGATAGTACAGACATGCTCAGCCTTGTTTTCAAATAAAGCATCATGCCAACAGATAGCTATACAGTTATAGTATTATACTCCTGTGTTGCAGTATGTTTATCAGCATGTTAATTCCCGTCAACGTAATTTCATTCAAAATAGCTGAATTAATTTAGCTTTCTTCAACATGGTAATTAGGCACTCAGTGATTCCAGGGTTTTTCTTGCACCCTGCTGTCACTTTAACCAGCACAATATGATCATCTTGCTGTGCCAAGGTTTTAAGGCGGGTGCTTGCAATAGTTTCCCCAGCCTTATCTGTGAAATCCATAATTAGCTCTCCTCCTGCTACACTATGGACGCTGGTGCGGTATTTGAAGAAAGCTGGTTAATACTGCCGCAGTCAACCTTATACCCTCTGTGCTTTTTGCCATGCGCAGGAGAGCAAACAATTGAAGCTCTGAATTTCATTTCACCATTATCAACCTCACAACAATTTCACAGCACAGCAATCACACCATAATGAACTTCCTAAAGCAATTAAACAGCCCTTCCTGCAGAGGGACCTTAATGAATACAAGAAAGACTGGCTTCTTGCAGCCTGTAATCACACAGCATTCCAACCAAAGTATCACACTGGCTTTGGTGTGCCGGAAATCCCCCCCAGGAAGTCTCCATCGGGTCTAATCAACATGCTTCCAACTGACGCAACCTGATGAAGCCTAATTGGCATGAGCATGCCAGTGTTAAATCCTATTCTATATTGGCATTATGTAAATGTGCACTGTACACTTCTCCTGGGCGAAACAACATTTAGTCCACTTAACAAATCTGGGTTAGGGTCTGACATCTAGGTGCACTATTGGTATCATATATTATGTTATACTGTATCAGGCAAAACACATAAGCACCTTTGTTGACAGACGTCCAGACCACCAGAGATGCATTTCCGCCACAGGTGTTTTCCCAACATGAACAAGGAGGGTCTTAAATATTGTGTAAAGCAAGAACAGATATTTACTTAGAAATACTTTATATATGTTAGAAATCCATTCCTTTAAACATGTGAAAACACTGTTAACTATGTAGTATTGTATTGCAGAGTTAGACCGTTAAACTGTATTTCATAATTTCTCTGATTTTTTGGGAGGGCCAGAAACAGGGAACTAGATCCGTAACACCACGAGGATATAAAAGCGTAGAGAGCAGAGAGCATTTGAATCATCTCAGTATTTATCCTGCTCCAATGCAAGTTATTAGCCTATTAAAAGTACTGTCCTTCAACAGCCTACAACTCCATAGCTAAATCACCTACTGTCCTTTAATAGCCTATATCTATGTCTTCATTGCAGAAATAAGCCCACAATGTGGATCAGAGTCAATGTGCATTATTTGAAAGCTACTAGTTTAGTAGCCTAGCCTACCTGCTAACACCCGGCTGCCTAATCCAGTCGGCATTCTCGTATTCTAATCAGCATCCAAATAATCCAACTGTTTTTATGTAGTCCAATCCTCTTTCCAATAGAAAATATAAACCACATATCCAAATGAAGAAATCCAATCCAACAAGCTGTATGCTAGTTTAACTTGACAAGAACAGCATATCACGGCATCTGCAGGTGTCATGCCAAAAAGTGATCTGCTAAAAAGTTGCTTGTTAAAAAGTGATTTCTGCCCATGAGAGCACACACAGCCCTATATTCTAACCAATCTAATTCTTTTTACCAGTATACAACTATTTAAAGTAAAAACACCACTCATAAAATGCACGTCTGCATTTTCCAATTAATGTTCAGTTGAGGATATCTTTTTGCACCACGGTATGGAGTTCCCGGTAGAACACGCGATGGGTGTGGTTACAGAGCCTTCTGCTGACACACCCCAACGCTTGAGAACGCTTGACAATGAATCAATAGTATTGTAGTGTTTCCTAAAACATCAACATTAAACAGATCCGTTTTATATTACTGTGTTTACCATAATAAACACAATAAAGTATGACATGTCTATGACATGTCTATATGGTAGGTATTTCTATACTAAAACACATTCACAGGCATAATGAAATGCTGAGTGTAATTCCTGATTTGAGATACCTATAATATTTTGCTATTGAAACATATTTAATATATATTTAATTTTATGAAATATATTGTTTTATATTCAGTTTCCACACCCACTGATGTTTGTGTGAGTGTATAATATTTTACCAGTGTTGATGTCCTTATACTCCTGGGATGAGTGCTCATTTTGATGCACCCATTCCCCATTGCATTTGAAGAAGATCTGCAGGGCGGGTGCTGCTCGACAGCGTAGCTTAATGGGGTTGCTCTTGATGATGTAGGCATCCTCTGGCTCCTGGATGAAGTGAGGCAGGGTGCCCGACACGGCTGGCAGAGGATCCGACTGGGCATCTCCAATAGGTCCTAGAAAACACACTCCTGGTTAGTTCTCACCAGGGGATCACCCCACAACCCCGCACAGTTCAACTAGCCAAGCCAATAATAATTATAATTTGTCCTTCAGAAATATTTCACAAACCGCTGTGGGGACATTTTTTAATACAATATTAGAACTGGTGTTGACATTTTGCATACTGTAGAAGGTATAAAATCCTTTTTCATGTCCAAACATTTTTTACTTCCATGAATTATCAAACGTAAGCTTCAAAATGACAGTTCATGCTTTATTAAAGACTCGTACGTTCTCCAGTCTAAAGTATGCTTCTTAACAGCTAACCATGTTTCTGGCATGAGAGCATGCCACTAAACATTTTGGTAACAACCAGACGTGCATTCAAATTTGGCAAAATTAGGCAAATGTTCATGGCGAACGTGTTTACTTTGAACATGCCATTTTAATGGTTTGTGTAAACATTGCAAATTGTCACAAACTGTCACCTTTCGTCCAGCATCAATATGTATTTGCCGAGAACTACTATAGAACTACCTCATCTGTGTCAAACAAATGTAAAACTATTTGAATATGTTTACAAGTGCTGTTCGCTGAATTTGAACGAACCTCTGACCAGGTCTTAAACACTACCATAACAATAATACAAGTATACAATATTATTATAATGCTCAAACCATCCAGAACATTACTTAGTATTTCATAACAAAATGTTCCAAATACGCCATAATACATTCGAAATTCCGTGACCTTTCAGATGGTCTGTAACTCATGGCAACCCAGTGTAAGGATTCAACTGGCTAGTCTGAAATATCGTTTTTCAGCTCGCTGCACAATTTCATGTTACAAAGAACTTCGAAGGACACTTGTTTCAAACAACAGCACAACAGCTATTGCATGAAATGTGGAGTGATTTCTCATTGGGCAATGTTTTGAATTTCTCATTCATCAAAGGCTAACAGATGGAGGAAAAAAATAAGCATACACAAAGAACAATTTAAACAATTCTTTCCCCATACAGTGCAAACAGTTCTCACAGCAATTTGTGAATGAAACACATCAGAGGAGAGCGAGTGGAGAAGAATTGGCAAGTGGCTGATTACCAAAAACGGGACTGTGGAGCATGAATACATCTTATCTCAGGCACAAGCAACATAATTTATGAGCACACACAGCCAGGCTTTGTGTTCTTGCCAGAGAACCGCCTTGATGAGTCCCCAATTCACAACAGGTTATTCCTTAAATTCAGCATTGCACGCACCTGCCTGGGTTCACAATGACTGTATATTGTAGAAACTCATCGATTTAAACCCGAGCTTGGAAACACTGTTCTAAGAGATTTAAATTATGGCTGGAATTTCAGTTTTGAGAGTAGACTGGGATTCATACTGTGTTCTCTTCACTCTGTGACAGAGACCTTGGATCACTATGAGGGATGGGGACAATAGTGTTCCGACCACTAGGATCCTTCTGAGAATTAGACCACACTCCCATCAAGGTAGCTGCGGCTAAGCCAGTCAGAGCCATAAAAGCCCATGAAAGCTATTATGTCCCACCATCAAATCCAATTCTGCCCCTTGAAATCGAATTGTCCCTCTTCCCACCTCTCAATCAATGTTGCCCTTGTTAAATTAGTAATTGAATGGAAGCAAGCCTTATATAAAATCATCAGAAAGAGATGGTGGTAAACATTCAAAGATGCTATGATGTGACAGGACAGGTCTACATCATAATGTTAATTATTCCTGTAGCTCAGGCACCATTTTATAAGATGGTCTACAATGTCATAGCCTGGCTCAGCCCGACTATTGCTCTCAGCTCAATTTGTTTTCCCTGAGATTACAGTCTAGAAACACTGTTTGCATTCGTATTCGCACAGCCACCCTGCTGGCGGTCCAATCAAGTCAAGAGAGTTTCGAAGTAGTGGTAGAGCTAGATGAGTTGATCAAAACAGTTGTAGCAAAGCCGATTGGTTCAGCGCTGTCCAATAGTTTCAAAATTAACTCCAGGAGGAGGAAACGACTGCAAACACTTCCCAATGGAGCGTGGCCATTGGCCACTGGTCACTGGTTACACCAAGCTAACAATACCATACAAAATACATTATTTAAGCAATATCACAAAACAAGGGTGTGGTAAAATATTATCAGAAAAGTTGACCGTCCGCCACATCATTTCAGTGTTTTCAGTGATACATTTGGGTATCTGGAGTGGCTACCAACCCACAAACGTTAACATAAGACTTGGGCTTTATTATACAGTAAAGCATGTGTTTCAACAAACCATTCAGATAGCCCCTCATTAGAATTACCCCCAAACCCAATCAGAACATCTCCACCCACTGCTTGAGAACTATTCATGCAAAAACATGCGCCATTGTTTTTCCCGCAAGCACTGGACCTGCTACAGTAGCATTAGATTTAGAACCAAGTTAAGCTTGCGAACTGCTATTTTATTGGTTGCACAGAGCTGCATGCATCCCTACATCAAACCTCCAGCCTTAGAAGAGCTGCCTTGAGTTTATTTCTGAAGCGGACTAAAGGCTAAAGAACTCTGTACAAAGAGCTTCTTGGTCAAACCGATATGGTTTCACTGCGGTGTCAGAGGCCGTGTTCTCTGGCAGCCATTTCTCTCCCAGGGCTCACGCTGAACTGTTGCCATGCCATGGTGGTGCAAATCCGTACTAACATCGGCACCAGAGAGGATAGAGCATGAGCCGCAAACATATGGCTACCAACCAGTTAATGCGAATTTCAGCAAAGCATTTGCCATTATTTCTCTCGAGGGGGTTGATGGGTATTTGGAGGACAAGTACCTATGATCATTATAAGGCCACAACGGTATATATGCAGCTAATTGTTTGAACAGTTTAATGTGTTTAGGAAAAATTGACTGTTTCAGGCCATGATTGGTATATGTAGCTACTTGGGTGCGTACGCTCATCCTCCTCAACAAAATGCTGTTGGTGGTTTAAAGCGACACACCCACTTATGACATCGGATTGTTCCACCGTTGCGTCTATGGCAAGCCGTTTTGACATTTATCATATTTCTTAATATCAAGATAAGTTTAAATGTAATACATGTTTTTGAAATTTGATATCAAGTTTCCGAATTTTGATATAAATTTTCAGAAATATGATTTCAACATTAGTGAAATTTGATCTCCAACTGCAGAAGGATGCTGTATAAAATTCAACAAAACACTGTAGACCAAATGACAAGTCAGTAATCTACAGACCCAGCATTGTGTTAATATTGTGTTAATACAATATGCTGTGAAGTAACACTTTCTATTTTGAATACATTTTCTATTGAGCAATAAAGTGTTGAATATACAGTGTAACTGGAAATGATTCAAAGAAGCAAATCTATCACCCGCCGATTGATGTGTTTTATGGTGTTGGGCATCACTGTAATGGCGACATTGTCATGGCGAGCCAGAGCCACCTTCTCGTTTCTCAGTCCCTCAGTCTCATAAAACCGTTTGCTAATAACATTAAGATACTATTTAGCAATATCCTGACATGCACTTCAGTTACATCATTCTGAAGAAATGCTGCACACACTACACACAGTGGAAAATAAGTAGGGCTGGGCATAGGTGTACATCTCACGATACCTTGTTCACAATACCATTGTACAGTATCCATTGTACAGTATCACAATACACTGCAATAGATCATTTAGTGAAAATAAAAATTTTAGCTGAACTTGCTGTGTACCACCTGGGTAGTCAAATATCTAACCTACATAAAAGCAAATGAGGCAGAACCATATACTGTATATATAAATTGACAAACCCTCCGTGACGTCACCTATAGCTTTTCTCAAGAACGTATTTGAACACCGCGCTTTCCTGGCTCTGGGCGTCGCCATCATTGCAGTACCTCACTCCTCCTGTAACCCCCTATGTCTCCTATTCATTATAATGGGAAAAATGCATGGCTAATCTACTTTTAACTGATGAGTTATTCACCCCCCGTACAGTTGGCATGAACTGGGAGACTAGCTATAGAGACACAAGCCGTTTTTTGAACCAGGCTGTAGACTTAAAGTTGGATATTTTAACATAGTCTCTGGGGATCGACTCCCTTTTGCAGCCAGCCTCAAGCGGTTATTCGATGAACTGCAGGGTTTGGCACTTCCGTGTTGTATTCATTTCTCAGCACCGGAGGTTCCCGCTTGGGCAAAACACATTGAAATCTGACAAAGATGTATGCATCCATATGCATATATAGTTTTGTAGGGATTACTGAAGATATTGGGACTGTAAACCATGATCTAAACATGTAAAAGGAAGTCTTCACCCAGATATCTGGCTACACCGGAACCACTGAAAAACTGGCCCTTGTTACCAGAGTTAATGTGTTCTGATATTGGTTAAATTCTCAACACATAACGTGTTGAGTAAAATGACAGCGTATTCTTACGCTACTTACGCTACTCACTCGTACTCGCTATTGGACAGCTGACCCACATGGCTCTGAGCTGACCACAACATCAGAGACGACTTTGAAATCCATCCAACATTGTGTCATTCACAATAACGGGAGAAATCGGAAAACATCAGGATTTAGCCACAGTACCTGATGTTTTCAATTTCCAATATAAATCTAGCCTACTATTTAATTTAAAATTAAATAAAACCGTTTACTGCAGACTAATGCTAGGTCATACAGCTATGGTACATCCCCACGGCGAATGCCTATCTAGAAAAATAGGCTTACTAATGATGATAGTTAATCCTACTGTTAAGAGAAAGACTATCTGCGCTTTATTTTGAGATTGTTTCATTCTCAATGAATGAGAAATATTGTGTGACGGACGGCTGAGGGGAGAGTAGGCTACCACCGGTAGACTAAAGATATTACAACGATTACATTCTTCCGGTTACAAACTCTTTTATTACACATTTAAAAATTATACAGTATACTAATTATCTTACCTTATAACAAATGTGTTTGGCTGTCCTGTGATTTTGCTGTTTACCGGTAACGTTTTCCTGCATGGCTTTTGTTTATCCAACAACTGCGGCGCATAGCAACATTTTAGCCTTCTGATTTGTCAAATTGCCTGGCAATGACATTCTGGCGAAAGGTCCATTCCACAGCACTGGCTTATGTACTTGCAACCACAAGATGGTTGTTGGCTGCGTCAACGGATGGGTAGTGCGCGTCACGGCATAGGTTACACCCTATTCATAAGTCACGGCGTAGCTTCGACGTTGAAGCATAAATTGGCCTTAACATGCATTTTCTCATGTACCCTTCATACTATTACCCACCCCCACTCAACATTGAGCATCATTACTTCAAAACAGTGAGCATCATAACTTCAAAACATTGGACATTATTACTTCAAATTTTGATAATTGGTATAAACATGAATCAAAACCCTACCTTGACAGTCCTAAACCTCTTTTTACATGGTGTGGTTTATTCATTCCCTGTTGCGCAACGGTTACTGACACTACATGTCCTTCGCTTAACATTTTAATATTCAGCGCAGTCAGAGGTAGGGGATAATTGGTACAAGGTGACAATCCATGCTTCATAAACCTGCAGCTGTACTCTTGACTGCTCCCCTCATGATGGATGCTCATAAATATAGCCTTAATGAAGCCAATGACTCTGCCGCCAATAAGTCACTTACTTCCTCATTATGTCGGTTAATTTTAACACTGCCTCTTAAATGCTCTCTCGCCCTATCTGCTGACAGTCAGAGGTTTCCGCCTGACTTAGTGTGCGACTGGGCGCAGTGGACCTGCAGTTGATAAACGCTGCCATTATCTATCTGCATACAGTCAGGGACACTCATGCTGCAGTCTGTTCAGGCCGGATGACAATGTCAGGTGAGTGGGGGGACCTTGTCGAACAGAAACAGATTCAAATCAATTTTTCTGAAATGTGCCAGGGCAATAAGCACCATGAATAATACCATACTGCTGTCTTTTATGTGTGGCTTGAGACCGTACAGATTTTATTGATGTACACAGAGAGGACGTAGTGTATTTATTTAAGAAGAGCACACGCCTGTCAGAACCCAACAATGTCTTACCAGTTTGGGACCAGCATTCTGTTAACATTAGAAATGCTGGTCCAAGTGAAATGAGGATTAAAGGTTTCTCAGAAAAGCCTTGTTATAAATCCTGATCAAATCGCTTTAAAAAACCACTTGATACATACGTTTACTGCTGTTGTGTACATAAATAATAGATTCTGTGTGTGTCTCAAGACTGACTTGCTGAAGTGGACATTGGAAGAGAGTAGTTACCTGAAAGATCCACTGACAGTACCATTCTCTCCCTCTCCATGCCTGCGGTCTAAGTTAAACATCACACACAGTTCCCACGTTCCCAAGTCCTTTAAAACCACAGTGTTCTTCTCACACTGCTGGGTCGCTGGGGAATTCTCATGGATTTTTCTGTACAGGAGCTGAGATGGGGTGGGTGAGTATTGAGCACCCTCGCAGGTTTTTCAGCAGGAGTTCTCATTTGAAAGGCACAGAGAGTAGGGAGATGTCAGCCTAATCCTTGACACTGAAGTTGAGAGAGTGGCCAAAAGCTCTGCTTACCTCTGCATGAACCTCTGGAATAATATGTAATGCAAAACCAGAGAAGATGGATAGCTTGCAAATAGGTGCACTGCAAGTGTGAACGCACCTACCTACACACCAAGCCAAATGCACACACATTCACACAGTATACTGTATATTGAACCCTTAACACATGCTGTGCAGTGTATGCATGCATACTGAATACACTCAGCAGCACCACATACTGTATATGTACAAACACACCCAACCTCCACCACACTCAGACAGAAAAACAAATGACCTCAGACACACACACAAGCATACACTACACAGGCACTCATACAATGCAGAAAACATCCACAGACATCCTGTAGCCTACCAGGGACGTGCGGTCAGGGTAGGCAAGGTAGGCACAGCCTACCCTGGGATAATACTGATTTTCAATAAAATCGAC
>JAODUE010000123.1:0-13543 GCA_027564755.1 Amblyopsis hoosieri
TATATATATTAGAGAGAGAGAGAGAGACAGAGAAAGAAAACAAGAGTGACCCAGATAGGGAAAAAAATAAATTGGGATTTAATTTAAAGGGCCACATTAATTGGAGCAGATGCCTTCTCAATTATTAAGAGGCCTCCAAGGGTGTTAGCACGAGCTAAATTTACCCCACATGGCTTTGGATAGGCGTGCTCAATCTAGCTAGCACCTGCAGACAAGAGTAGGTAGGTATAGCTATGCGCAGACACCAGCAAACACACACACACACACCCAACCATGCATGCACACACACACACACACACACACACACAATTGGGATGGACATGGGGGAAGGATAGGGGTGTGGGGGAACAAATCAATACTGCATAGTATAGCGATATTTCCCATGGCGATACAGTATTATTACATGGACGCCAAGTATCGCAAATTTCACATGAGAATTTCACTAATATTTATGACATGTTCACGTCAGTTAGTCACCTTGACAATCACATTTTGTAGCAATGTAATTTATGTGAGACAAACAAACCGATGTTGACATAGATTTCCTTTGGGGACATTATTTGAAGTTGGAAAATAATAAATTATTATATTAAATTGCAAAATATCGCAGAACAATGCAATATTTTTTAAATCGCAATAATATCGCATTGTGGCATAAGTATCGTTATATCGTATCGTGGGGCCTCTGGTGATTCCTACCCATAGAGAAAGAGCTTATGTCCACATATTGTACATGATATTCACACACACTTAGAGTACCACGTGCACACACATTGTAAAATGTCTCATGTATAAATGCACCCTAGCTCTGAGCCTGACTCCACCCATTTGCACAACTAAGAAATGCTATAACAGCATCAAGGAGCTGAGTGAGGGCAGCAATTTTGATCAAATATGACAAAAGGGGATATTTTCAGACCATAAAATCCAGATATTTATAAAAATGGGAATGTTCTCAATATTAACACCAGCATTGATGTGTCTCTCATCACAGTGCAGTCATATTTTTAGTTTATAGCTCAAAAACACACTTTTCGGTGCAGTTAGTCTTTAATGAGTTTGAACTTTATCTTGCGGCCCTTCCAGACGCACGTATATGCACGTGGATGCAAAACAAACACACAAATGGCCTCCCTGTCTGATCAAGTGTGACCAAAAAGCATTCCTTAGTCGGGACAGAGTCTAAAATAAACTCCCACTGAGTCAATGGCCCATCTCACTGGCTCCATATCCAGCCGTAATGGCTTCCTAGTTTCCACCAGCCTGTGCTGTAATGAACCAGTGGCTGGAAACTGTTCCCCTGGGCACTAGAGCCATGGTAGAATGTTGGACAGAAAGAGTGAGTGAGGGGAAGAGAGAGTATATTTTGATTAATATACTCTCTCTAGCATAGATATTATATATACACACTATATATCAGGCAGGTAATTCTAGGTGAACTACAGACTAAGCTGCCTTCACGTCGGATCGTAAATATGTAAATACTTGTTTCCAACTTTATAATAGCACATGAACAACCTCTCAAGTCAATTCCGAGTGGGATATTCTGAAATAATGTTGATAGCAGAGTTCCCGACCTTCAACCTTTCAACATGACAGAAAAGAAGAAATAATTATGCATCCATGATTTAGAGACTTGTGCCGCGGACTACAGTACATACTGTACGCATAAAGGAGAAGAGGAGATTTTGACACAATAAGGCTAGCTTATAATTATGTTTTTTTTATTTAAGGTACGAAAGACAGATCTGAAACCTACATGGGATTTGGGAAAATGTTTTACATTTTATTTCATATATATAAATTATATTATTTATAGAACAGTTAATGCCGACTGAGTGACTTGGACAAGAGGCATTCCCTGAGTGCCAATAATCAGTCTAACGAACTGTGACTTTTAACTATGCCTGTATCACTCCAATTCACTGATTCTAATAACTGTTACTAATTCAAAAAACAAACTTCTGTCAAGCTGTTAAAATGACTCAAATGCACCAAGTACAGCTGTGATTATCTTTGGCACTCGACCTACGGCCTCCTACCTACGACCGAATCACATTCGTACTGTAATAAAAAATAGGATTTAAAATATGAACCGATTTTTTAAACATTGGGTACCACAGACATAACGACAGATTTGACCGATATGTGATATTTTTATTCTACATAACCACACACTAGATGATTCAGTCAAGTTGCAGGACCACACACTTCAGAGTGGGATTCCAGGGACATGGGATCTCACAGAAACTTGCGTGTCAAATGTGCGCAAAACAAACAGGGAGGTGGACTGTCAATCATGCCGTCAATACACAGATCGCCAGTGTGCTACATATCATAACAAAACTTTGGATGAAGTCAACTCATGGCTGAGAAAACAGAAAAATCATGACTTGTTTATTTAATTTTGCAACGCGATCTAGAAGGTAGGCTACAGCCACGGAAGCTATGTAACCTACATGGTTGCTAGTACTGTATCTATGGTGATGTTGTTTTGACTCCATGTCAGCTCTAGTCTCATTGGCTATTGCGAGATAATGCTGGCGTTCCAATCGCTGTGCCCTTCACACTACAGGGTTTCAAGTCAGATTTGATATTTACGATTCCAATTTTGGGAGCCTCCGAGCAGTCGATAATATTTGGTCTATAAACAACTCACTATAAGATCATTTGGGTAGATGATCGTTTTTCGATCAGCCTCGCCCCTTGCGATTGTCGGGAGGGGCAAATCGGACCCACAATCGTGCTAAAAATCCTGTAGTGTGGGGGCAGCATTAGCCAAATATTTTGGAAATAGAGCACACATTTTCTGTAATGCTGAAACACTAAATTAACTTAAGGAATTATTTCGAAATGTTGCTGATATTAAGCATACTGTACTTGCTTAATATACTGCACTGCTTTGGATCAATATGTATCTAAATACACGTTTGTCTGAAATCCTCAACATTCATTTCAAGGGGTTGTAGCCACATTATGTCAAAATGGGAGCGACAAGCAGCTCTTATGGTGTCAAGTATGCCAAACCTCAGCTACCAGCAGTATTATAAACCAAATATACAGGATAATGGGAGCCAGCCCATTGCTGCTTATTATAGGGCTTCACAAAGAATGAACAAGGCTTACAGCAAAGTGCTGTTATTTTGGTTCACAATGAATGGTGTCATTTTTAGTTCACAGTTCTTAGAAAAACAAGCCAAATGCTTTTAGATGAGAAAGGGCTATATGATGCTTTGATTTTCCTATATTTATGAAGTAGCATTGCTCGAACTACAGCTGGCAATCCACTGGAACACAAGTCAAGCCAGGGTTAAAGAAATGCACATATCTTGTTTACATTGCATTTACCAGTCGGAAACATGAATCTCTCTTGTTATTTGTGTGTCAAGCCACTTAAAAAAAAGGCGTCAATACAGAACGTGCGAAAAACATTCTAAACGATTCCTTGCTTTTTTAAACGCACGCGCACACGCACCTCAAGCTTGTTAGGAATTCTTTGTCATTAATAACATGAGAGGAATTAAAATGTTTTCCTCAGTGAGATGAATCATCCGCTGCCTTTTCCACTAAATGAGAGGTGAGCCACGGCGCGCACGCCCAGCACAGCCCTGAGCACGATGGCTAATTTTATGCTAATTCTACGCAAAAGCGATCCGCACCGACTACTATTACAAAGACAACTGTACCCCTAGTAGATTCACGAAAGCCAATTAAACTGTGTTGGGAAGGTGTACACAATTACAGGAAGTGCGTGGAGCGGGGGTGCGGGTGGAGACGAGTTAGATGCACGCAAACACACAAACACGGTTTGTCCAGGCGAGACTCAAGAGAGCGGTAATGAGGCCGACGTGTGTCAATGTTGGAATGCGGCGCACATCAAAGAGAAGCCCCAGCACCAGATCTGTTGTTGCAGATGGAGAGAAAACAAAATGAAAGTCATTCACATGCCTGCCTTTAATCTCTCGCTCTCTCTGGTTCCTCACATCCACTCTCTCTCTTTTATATATACACACACACACACACACACATCTGTGTCTTTAAGTACGATGTCGAAATGTATCTTTTTACTCCAATGTCCATCACTCTCACAATGTCCCACAATGCTTAGCGTCACTGACAGTGAATTCACATGTCTGTAAATGTGTAATTCCTCTTGGACTGTATTTCTTGTCTCTTACGTCCTCATAGTACGTACACACACGCGCACACACAGGGTAACACCATTAAATGCCCTGTTAGGGAAGTGGGAACAGTCGACAAGCGGCTCTGTAACTAAACAGTATTCCTTATTGTCTCCCATTAGAGTTTGTCCTTTAAACAACCTAGGAGTTTTACAGTTGGTGACGATGCATGACAATGTGTGTGTTTATGTTCTGTATCCAAGTGTGTACCCTGTAGTTGCGTGTGTGTGTGTGTGCGTGTGTGTGTGTGTGTTATATCCTCTGGTCTTCCAATATTCCCAGTAGGGCAAAAAGCTTTACTGCTGCTGTGTTTGTTATTGCTATGCTAATACTAACAGCTATAATAATAGAGGTATTTTAGACCATGACTAACCTGACCAACTGTCATGTAAGACAGTAACGCACTCCCATGAGAGAGCAAGAAAGAAAGAGAGCAAGAAAGAGAAAGAGAGAGAGAGAGCTCAAAAGAGAGAGAGGATGGTTATTAACATGGATGGTTAAGTATTGATACTAAATGGCTGGCTTGAAAGTATGTTAATTAAATCAAGAGAACAAAAATTGAAAAACCAAAAAAAAAATAGACTAATAATAAGAAACCTCAAATCTGATTTAATATGCTAAATTTAAATACTCTCAATTCTACCAATCACATTTAATATCAGAAGATAGAGAAATGTTGGGTGGGTATTAAACAACACCAGAAATACAGTAGGACTATGCAGCTATTCAACAACTTATAAGACCACTAAAATGCGTAAAAGGGTAAATCAATTGCATAAAGACAACATGAAGTTAACGAATTGAAGGAGAAAACCTTCGCACTGAAGAAAGCCTATTCAGGTTTATCAGATCCAACAACACCAGACCAGAACATTTGGTCCTAGACATGATTGTGCGTAATTGCATCACAGGTGCAAATCAGTAAGAGGAGGGACACATCCTTATAATGTCCATATACACCCATGCTCTCCAACATTTAGCAAATGAGTCAAGGTATGTGCGCATCAGATGGAGTTGCCCTTCTTGAGACTCCCAAGGGCAGATCCACTTCTGTTGCTATGTAAATGATAGCCTTAAAGGCAGGGTCAGTTATTCTCAAGAACACTTGCTAACTTTCGAGCTCAGATTAAAACAATATCCCTCCGCAGCTCCACCTCACACATTGAAACACATTGTGAAGCAAAGCGTAGTACTACGACTTTGTTTTTGTTTTTGCTATTTACGGAGCCAGGGCTGTGTAGAAGTATCATATTAGTTTTTCAACACACACACAAATCGGTAAGCTAGCAAAATGCAAGGAGATATTTGGTGAAATTGACAAAAGTGTATTAGCTAACAATTAGCTTGCAATAGCCGACTACACCTTTAAATGCACTACACTCCACACAACTACTACTTTAGCTGACAGCTGGTAAATCCACAGTGCAGCTGTATGTAGAAAAGGACTGTGACACGCCATTCCGCGCTGATGTTCAGGGCGAAGTCTAAATGGACTATCCAGTTGTTGTTGTTGTTGTTATTCATGCTTGCCATTTTCTCCCAATGACATTCATCAAGAGGCTGTTTGTCAACCTCAGCACTGCTGCTGTCACAGACCCTGCCGTGGGTGAAGAGTCTCGGAGGACAGATTCATATACAAGAGGAGCCAGCTTGTGTGGAAACAAACAAACTCACGACGTATGAGTCCGAGAGAAATAAAATGGGAAAAAAACGACACTTTAACATTTTCAAAAACACCACCTTTTGTCAATGGTAATTTTTAGTGTAAATGAATGACTGTTTCAGTATTTCACCGCAAACAACCACCGCCTGATGTAGTGTCCCAGGCTTGAAATAACAAATTGTGGGAGGGGAGCACTAAGGGAAAAGTGCTAGCTACTTCTTCCATAATAATTCCATAATGATTGCTTTTATTTTTTGTGTAATTTTGTTAAAAACTTAAAAAGATATAGAATAAACACAAGAATAATAAATATATAAAATATATATTTGTTGTGCATGTTTTACTAAATGTTGTGGCGCAATTAGCTCGTCACTGTGATGGACCACTTTGTTGTTCTTTAAAAAAATGTTATGAGCAACAGTGGAGTTTGAGGAACTGAAAATAAGATTGAGAAAAACTAATATTGTGAATATTGTCATCACAAATCATTGTCTTTATGAAATTCAGGTTTTCACAGTAATGTGTAGTTTGTGGTTCAAGATCTGTTGTAAAGAGTCTACAGTATTTAAACTAAAACCAACTTAAAGGCCAACAAATACTGTTGTTTCACTCATACACACAAAAAAATAATAATCTCCCACTCATTGTAATTTGCAATCTAAATGCCAAGAAAGCAGTGTGTTTAAACTGGAGTACCTCCTTATCATTGCCAGATAGATACCAAATCATCAGCTGCATAAGAGGAGACTTTCCATGCCTATCTCAACTAAACAGGAGTAGGAATGCTAGAACCAGAAACCTAGCAAGACTGGACATTGACATGTCAGGTGACCACTATGCACTTAAAGTTAAACGTTTTAAATATATTTCTATTTAAAGTATGCAACGAAGGTCTTCGAGGCTTTGTCATAATATGGTGTCGGTTCTTCCACTGGCATAGCCACGAGTGTGCCAGGGTATGTGCCTCTGACACCTAAAGAGGCAGCTGGCACACTGTATTTTTTTATTCTAGCCTTAATAAAACGTTTTGTTGAACTCAGGCTAGTATGGTCTAGAGGTGAAACTGTATGAAAATGTCATATCACGATTAAAGTAATCAAAATGATCACTGCTGAATGAAGAAAAGAAAAAGGTACTGACATAAAAGCCTAATTTATACAGGTAACATAATAAGTGAATAATTGAATCACAAATATCTGCTTAGTCCCCAATCTCTTCTACTAATTTCTCTTATGTTACAAATTGCACTGACTGCATTTATTGAGCAGTAGCTATTCACCTAACATGCCGTGAATGTTTTAAGGCAGTTCAATTAAGTATAATCATGTACATAGCCTACCTTTATGACAAGTGACAGCATATTCAGGGTAGCAACAGAGTTACATACAGTACAGTAGCCTAGCCTTTAGGCTAGCATTGCCGCATGTTATGAGGGAGAATATTATACGGGTGGTGGGGAGTTGGCAGTGGCACCGGCAGGAGTGTGCAGGCGCTCTCCCATCCTCTCCCCTTGAATAAGCGCTATAAAAGTGCAGTCATCGCCGTGTTGTTATTATTGTGTGACTTGTTGCTGGCCCGTTTGCCTCCACTGCCCTGCTCCGATCCTCAGAACCTGCATGCCTGCTTCTCCTCTGCACCCCCTTAGCCTGATCACGCTCTTCCCGGCCTGTTGCACCTAACCTCCCTGCCGTGCGGGCCTCCTTTTCGTGTCTGCAGCCGATACGTGACATCTCCCATGTCTTCTCCCCCACAAGAGGCCTTCGATCTCTTGCCAGGCCATCTTTGTAATGAAGAGTTTGTTCTTAACAGATTTGCCTGAAATAAAGGTCTAATAAAAAAAGTATTTCAACAAAATTCCCTGTTTTCTGCAGGGGAATAGAGATCATAGAAGGAGGGAGGGGAAATTGAAAAAATAAAGAAAAAGAGAATGTGTGGGGGCTGCAATTCATACTTCCTTTAGCCGGAAACATTATATGGAAGAGACAGACAACACTGAATTCTGAAAAGAATTATATGGGAGAAATCTGTAACGCCAAAGATGCTGGTTGGATGCACATATCACGCCCCTCCAAGAGTCAATCGTTTGCTTTGTAACAGCCAACCACTAACCTATTAAGTCTATAGTATGGTTGCACTAATAATGTATTTATAGAGGGACTTGTATAGATAGGGATCCAAGTGTTGTATTCTCTATGACGCTCCAAGTAACCCAATAAAAACACATTATCTTTGTAATATTAGAGCCTAATGGCCTACTGTGACACTTGCGTTTACATGGACCCTATTATTCCGATTAGAATCAGGTTAGAAGCCCAACCCAAATGAAAATGTTCCACATAAACACCTCAATCGGAAGAGAAAGGCCAAACCTGATTTTGCTTCATTTTTGAAGCAGAGGGGTAGTATATCCTGTTCCATAACGGTTAAACCCGATTACTTCCTGGATACGTTACTCTGCGAATGCCCCGTCTTAGGCTACTGTGATGCCGAATTGATTGGAGACAAGTGGCAGTATAGGCTATTCTGCACAGCCACTGTACAAAGTCTGGACTAAACATTTGCGAAGCACGCAAATAAGTGAATTGGAGCTAGTACGATGACTTAAGCCATAAATCTCTCCCAACAGCCACACAATTATGAACAAATCTGGTTTGAAAATCAAGGTCCAACGCCTACAAGACACTTTTTAAAAACACTATCGAAGCAGAAATATTAATTATTATTCTTAGTGCCAGTCAGTCATCTTGTCTGACAGACTCAGACCAAAGCATGACAGCATTCCATCAGGGAATGTCATCTCAAATGGCTGTTTGTGAACTGAGCCAGCGTATCAACAACAGTAGCCTATATCTACCAGGGATGTCAAACACTATTCATATTCCAACTCCCATCTCCCCTCCCTCTCTCTCCCTCTCCTCCCACATCTC
The DNA here is from genome assembly GCA_027564755.1 of Amblyopsis hoosieri. NCBI lineage: Eukaryota > Metazoa > Chordata > Actinopteri > Percopsiformes > Amblyopsidae > Amblyopsis > Amblyopsis hoosieri. The sequence continues at coordinate 8,772 of JAODUE010000123.1, forward strand.
ACCTGTCGCTCCAAGCTCTATGCCTTCTGTGACAATGTTCTGCCTATAGATATACTGTACAAGATATGCACACACACACACACACACACACTTAAAGCAATTGTCACATGCTCGAATGTGCTCAAATAAACAAGACAGTATATGATCAAATAAAACGTCAATAAACAAATGCACCATTATGAAGTTCTGTGAAAAGCAACATTACTACACAACAAGCAACAGAAAATACATATTGTCAGCTTGGACAAAATGATCACCATTATTATTTAAGAATAGGCTTTAAAAGAGGAAATGTTTCCTCTATTCTAAGTTCACATATTTATTCTTATTTGGTATGCCTTCTTTGTTTCTCATGTAAATACTGTAGCTAAACTGATACATAATAAATTAATAGATCTGGCTGATTATACAAGGACAACAGCAATGTTTGAAAACATCAAATAGCCCAAAGCGAAATATCATAATCTCCTCCAGAAATCTGGCAGATTCAGAGTTGCAAAAAAGAAGAATAATGTCTCACGATAGCAAGTCAAGGCTGCTTACCATCACAGGGGAAATTTATTTGGAGCAGAAAGCTGAATCAAACGGGCCTTCGACGTACAATGATCAAGTCCCCCTTTCCCCAACTCACCTCGACCTAATTTTGTGATGTTTCTACTTTCTACCAAACTATGGCTGCGTAGGAGTACAGTACATCTTCCCTAGTTTGCCCTACCACGACTCCCTATACCTACTGTACCTCTCTTGGAGTGCTAGCTCTCGTTTCAGCACGTTTCAATTGCACGTCTGAGCTACAGTGTGTTCAGTAGAGTTGCTCTCGTCTTTTGAGCCGTTTACAGATGCAACTGTAGCCCCGCGGGATACAACCGTTGGTTTTGAATGCAACCGCTTAACATTGTATGATTAAGTCTTAAAACATCCCCACCTCCCACTCGTCATGTTTCTGCACATGTAATTAACTCATTAGCACTCACAGTGTATCTGGCTGGAAGTCCGTACACAAACACAACGCCTTATTTCTCTCGAATATATTCTCAATAAGACACGGATAAACTGTGAGAGATCCTGTAGTGTTTGTGAGACATGCACTTGCGGTATAGTTACAAGAGGACGGTGTCACTTTAACAAAATAAGGGCTGACAGTACAACAGTACATCAACTGTACTATTTCATAGCATACAGGGAACAGCACAAGTCTGTGTAATCACGCTTCTGTGCACTGTTCCGCTACACGTTAATACAGTTACTGGGATTTCACATGTGGGAGTTATCCGCTGAAACCACCGGTTTTCTAACGTTGACCGCCGAGCCACTGGTACAGTTGTGGGTTAAGTGCTAATTTGCAGAGGGCACCGCTGCAGCACCTGTACAGACAGCAGAGCGTTATTGATAGACATGCCATGCCTAGACTCTCCCGGGCGTTCCAGAGAGTCAAACGGCAAGCGTTAACATTACAATCCTTTTCCATGGTTTCAGGCGGTTTCATAACAACCGGCAGTGTGAGCAGAGTGAATAACATTTCAAACTTCTCGTAAGTGCCACAACCACAGGTGTCATGACTGACAAACCTAATGAAATGGGTGAAACGCTGAGAGCAGTAGGGAGTGCAAGTACCGCCAACGGGTCCCCGCATGGTAGAGGCAGCCCGGGGCGTCAGGTTGGAGAACCTGTGTTAATATGCTAATAATAAAATGACACGCTATTGAAATGCCTACCCTGTCAGACAAAACTCATTCCCTATTTCACCTAATCTGATGACAGTTGCAACAGCAGAGTTGCCTTCATCCTGGACCACCCACTATAGGAAGGCCTAATCTGTTGACAATTTAATGCTAATGTAACTAAAAATGGATGCTTTAAAGATCCAAATCTTTACAAAATGTATATTATTTATATGAAGTTATGATTTTAAAAACTTGTGCTATGAAATAAACATTGTTTGTACAGTAAATGGTGACTTATAAGCAGAAATAACGTTGCAGCCTCTAGCTGAACATTTTTGGTACAGCAGTCAAATTATTGTGTATATTTAGACTTTTTCTGTGATTTATACACAGTTACCTAGGCAAAGATGAAGAGCCAGCCAATTTGCTGTTATCATACACTGTAGATAGCAAAATACAGGGTTTTAAATAACTCGCAACACCCACTCTATTTCCAGTGACACTGTATGTTTCATAGCTCATTGAAGCGAGCAATTGTTTTCTGAGCACAACTCTGACAAGACAGATTTCTCTTGATTTTCTCAAAATGAGACATTCATCTATATTATTATCCATCTGCCATTGCCCCAATTTGCAAATTCCCTTATCCATTATTCTTTGCTTGTCCAATAATCACAAATCACAAATGTATATAGAGCTAGAGCGTAACTAGAAATAAGAAATAAATGTCAAATGTATGTTGTGCAATAATGGTATTAAGGCTTTTAGAAAATACTGTGTAAGGGCCCGATCACACCGAGACGCGTCGCAAGCAAAACCCCTGTTTCCTATGGTACTGGCATGCACTTTTTTGTGGTGCCGTGCTTTAGCATTTATTAGACACCGCCGTTCTCTTTGGCGCAGGCAGTGCGTCTCTGTGTGATCGGTGCCTAAGGTAGCGGTTTCATTAACCGAATATATTCCGTCATTTAATATTTTTAGAGAAAAATCAAAAGTCTGTCCACCAGTTGTTTGACAGATTACGTGGAAGGCAATATACAGGCCTAGTCATAGTCTGTAATTGCATGTTGAACTAAACTAGCAATAGACGTGCTCGTTCTTACACCGGGGCATTCCAATCGAATCAAATATAGAGCTCAAAAAGGTGCACACACCTCCCTTCGTTTTGTTAGCCACTGTAGCGTGTTTGTTCAGTGTAGCCTATATGAAACGTGCATTTGGTTAACGTACAGCATGTCTGATCACGAGCCACTACATGCCATACATACAGTATGAGCTGTGCATGAACCACATGTAGATTTCAGTTTAGTATGCCGTATGAACCAATATTTTGACATTCCAACATTTGAGCGTCATATTTCTTTTTTTTTTTTTACCAAAAGAAAATGTATTTGCATAATATTGTTAAACTCTGAAAAGAGGATGCTACAAATATTATAGGTTTATTTGATATCAATCTGATTCTGTCCTGCTAAATGGGTTCTGCCTTTTTAAAGTGTGAAGTAGAAACGAGCGCGAAACTAAGAGACAGTTATTAATTACTTCCTTATATCGTAAAAAGAATATGATGGAATTGTTTACGACCCTGCCCTTTTAAGTGACAGACAACGAGAAAGTCTATCGCAACGACTGGTGTTAAGGTTTAAAATGCAATAATGCTTAAAATGCTTCAAATATTATTTTCTACAACATGATTAACTATGTTTTATTTTTGATATTCATGATATGTCATGATTTTATATTTGAAATAAGGTTTTCCACAACAGGTTGGTTTGATTTAAAATAAGTATTTAGCTTTAAGTAAGTATTTGATCATTATTTATGACTTTCAACTAACTGGCAGAAGTGTACAGATGATTCCTTTGAGTTAGCAGTATGCATACACCTCCACCTCAAATGAAGAGGGCTAGGTCCGAAAGCTATGTCATGATTAAAAGCACAGATACAGGTAAAGAAGTTACAGAACAAAGGAGAGTTGGAAGAGGACAGTGGCAAGAATAGGCAAAGGAGAATGAAAGGAGGCAGAATAAAAGAGATTTCATGAAATGTAATTGCTTCAGTTGGTGATTCACCTATTTATTGAATTCAGTTAGAGATAAGTTAAACAAAGCTGGAGGGGAAATAGTATGGCACTATATCAACCAATCAGAGTGCACGTCGGGCTAATTAAAGGTTGACCCACGATGCATGAGTACATACATCACTAAATCATATCTTAGCATAGACACAGACAAATTACAATCTATCTCCAGCGGTCCATGGCTATCGACTGCGTCCGCCTGCCCTTCAAACAATCTAGAGATTTATCTTCATAAAACTTTTATAAGATGTAATTTCTCTCAAGTGGAAACATGTTCACTGGATGGTTTTGTATAATCCAACCCATTGCCCGCCCTCCCCCACCCCAATTCACTTGTCTACTGTACTGTGAAAAGGACAGTTTTTGCTGCAGTCAGTGAAGGCCTCAAATCATGTTGAGCTTGGCCGCAGCATCCAGACTCTCCCTCTTTGACTCGACTCGTTTTCCTCCCAAATACAAAAATGCATGTATTTAATAAAACATGCACTTCAAAGCTCCGTTCAACGTTAGCTGCCTTTTGTTTCTCCCACATGGCTCTACTTGGTCAACCCAATCCTATAAAAGATTCACAGACCGTTTACATGCACCAAAACGCACCGCATGCATTATGCAGGCGAGCTCTGCAACCCTGGGGTTTTTTTTTTTTTCGTTGCTCTTTGCTCGTTCCTTTCTTCTGTTTTACTCTGTACTTCCTGCCCTGTGACTTTGACGCGTCCCTTCCTGTGCTCTTTATACCTCACCTTCACTGTTATTTGGTGTCTTCCCTTTCTTTTCCTGCACATGGGGTCAACACTTGTTGCGTCCTGGGACACCTCAAGTGCCGTGCCTGACCACAAACCAAGCTCAATGTGCGATCCTGTTTGCCCGTGTCCTATGTCAATCGTACGTCTCTTTATCTACTATGTACTTTATAGTCATGCTCTCCCTATATATATATATATATTAGGGGTGAACGGTTCGTGTATTCGTATTGAACCGTTCGGTACAGACGTTGCGGTTCGGTCCATGCGCCATACCGTTCGTTTGAA
>JAODUE010000124.1:0-13543 GCA_027564755.1 Amblyopsis hoosieri
TTTAGGTACCGGTACCGAATTTGAGGTACCGTACCGGCACCGGTATCGATTCAAATGTGAACGGTACCCAACCCTAGTGTCTTTATTATAGTTATACTCCGTGCTCTTGTTGGGTGGTCATGTTCATGTGGTAGAGAACAGGCCTTAGCGGAGGACAGAAACACACAGCCTGGCACCATCGGTGAATAATGCATCACAGCGTCCAGGCTCTGCTGCGCACTGGTCGCCTGATGACACAGACACACACACACACACATCAAAAAGATGCCTCAGATTGTTACCGTTACAGTTGGTTTTTTGTTTTTTTTCTCGCCAAAACTTTTGCTCTCCGACTCGGCGTGCTCTCGCAGGTGCAGAGAGAAGAAAGGGATGGACGGCGGGAACACATCTCTCAGGAAGTGGAACAGAAAAGCAGCCGCGTGAAGCTCTGACAGAAAGTTAAAACAGTATCGGGGGGGGTGTTGATCAAAAGAAAAGACTGTTTTGCTGGCGCCCGGACTCAATCAGCCAACAGGGGCCAAGGAGAGAAAGGGGGGGTGGGGGGTGTACTTTTAAATTGATCCCACAGAGACCCCCAAGGTTACCCTTGCAGGACTTACAGAGTGTAATAAAGAGATTGGCGCTGATGTAGAACTGGGATGGAGGGAGAGAGGGGGGTGGGGAGTTGGCAATTTGAGGCAGATCAAGGGAGATGAGAGGGGGAGAGAGGGGGAGAGCGAGGGAGGGCTCTCGCTCTCTGAGGGTGCATCCGAGCCTCCCAGAACGCCGGCACAGAGACACAGCATGAGGTTCTGGGAGGTAGGGGGGTTGGGGGAGCTATCCATCATCAAGCCCGCCTCGGCCGTGTCTTTATCCTGCCTGGGCCTGGCAGCCGTTAGCTGCTGGACCCAGATCAGAGTGTGGAGGGACTGGTGCCGTGTGCCAGGCTCAGAAGGGACGCGGCGCTATCAGCCCGGCCCAGAGACACTGCAGCCTGCCAGGCACTCCACAGGTCTGCCACCTGGCCAGCCGGGAGCACACACACGCGCGCACGCACGTACACACGCAAACACGCACGTGCACGCACACTCAAACACGCACGCGCACGCACACAAACGCGAACAAGCGCACGCACGCACACACAAACACGCACACACACACACACACACACACACACACAAAATAGGATTGTTCACGTCAAACAGAGCTCTTGCTCCCAATCCAATTACATGCACGTCTCCGATGATTCAATATGACAACCTTCATGTGCTTCTTTCTGTCTGTATTCTCCTACAGTACCTTTCCCTGGTCTGCACGTCTCTCTCACACGCACGCACACACACGCACGCACACACATACACACGGCACTTGGGGTTGATGGTTTTAAAAGCGTCACTGGAGCGCTGCCTGACATGTTGAGCAGCCACAAACAGGCGCTGTCAGTCTCCTATGAAGGCACAGAGGAGGGGGTGTGTGTGTGGGGGGGGCGGCTCTCCCACGTGCCTGGGAGGGAGGGGCGGGACGAGGTAAGGTAAGCAGGTAAGCAACTGCATTTGGCAGCAGTGCCTCAGTGGCTTAGTGGGCTAGGAAAGAAATAACCAAGCCTGATTAGTGAAGGTTGAGAGAAGCCATGTGGTGTTATGGTTAGGGGTGACAGAAAATATCAATATCGAGTATCACGATATTACGTTGTGCAATACTGTATTGGTTCTCTAAAATACTGTATCGAAATTCTTTTTTTTTTTTTTTTTTTTTTTTAAAAAGGTTTAATAGAAAGTTTTTATCACTTAATTTATTTGTAAAAAACATATGTAAATTAACCTCAAAAGATAGGAGAGATGCTTGTTGCCTGATTTAGCTTTAAGCTCATTTCAATCCGCAGTCCCGGAGCAAGTTTACACCACACATTAGCATTGATATTAAAGTTTTCCACAAATTAGAAATCGCACCGTATCGAATTGTGGCCCGTATCGTATCGCCAGATGCTCGCAAATACACAACCCTAGTTGTGGTAGTGGAATGGAGCATGGAGCTTTTCTTTTGCATATTCAGCTCTCAGCAGTGTTTAGCGAATCGGACTAATTTGAGCAACAGTGAGCCTAAGCACTTTAATCCAGCGGTGATAGATAGCCGCTGCTGTGCATGAATAACTTACAGTCCTCATAAATAATGAGATCTCTGCTAATATCATTAAAGCAGCTCTGCGGCTGACACGCCCACTTATCCCCCCCCCCCCTCTCTACCCTCCTCTCCTTAATAACAAATGCCCAGAAATGTCCTCGCTATTCAACATCAATATTTAGACATTTCATTCAGCCGACTCTATGGGCTGAGCCATTTATTTAATTAGCCAAATGAACATTGGCAGGGGGAAGCTTGTGCGAACTGGTCCAAATGGCCACAGGTAACCTTTTCTGGGGGGACTTTGCGGAGCTAATTGATTGTCGAGAGCGCAGACTCATCATGAGCCCTAATTTAAAGGGTTGCATCGTGTGATGCAGTAGGAAACAGAAGAGAGGGGAGATTAGCTCGTCCTTGGAACAATGAGAGAGGAGGAGGAGAATCAATTTTACGGTTTTAAAAACACGTTCTCTCAAATGTTCCCTGTCTGATTTTTCCCTAGTCACAATTTGAGTGTCACAATGGCTATAGAATTGTTTGCATATGGTACTGCTACGTCTTAACGATGTAGTCTAATTACAGTGATTTTCTGCTAGATGAGTGTACAGGACGCCCCCTAACTACTGCGGGGTCGTTTTGGTCATCGTGCCTATGTCCCACCTGGCCCAGAGACACAGGTGTGTGCTCATGATAGCCAAGGGCCTTGGAAAAGCCAGTTTGGGGACAGGAAGTGTGTGGGAGCAGGGGCCAGGAAGGAAGCCCTCCCTCCCTCTCTCCCTCCCTCCCTGCTGCAGTGTCAAGGCACGGCAGGAAGGTGGGCTGCCTCTCTTGAGCTGTGTCTGGGACTCCTCCTCCACCTCCTCCACCTCCTCCACCTCCTCCTCCTCCTCCTCCTCCTGCCTCTGCTCACGGCCACCACCACCACCACCCAGACCCCCGCCGGGGGACCCTCTACCCCTGCCCCCACCCCACCCACCCTGCTGATGTGCCCGCTGCTTGGCCTAGGGCAGCCGGAGGACAGGAAGCACACTGGAAACGGTGGCCATGGTAATGGCCGCTAAGCGTTAAGTAAACAACGTGCAGCACGAAACCACTAATGTTTCAGTGTGCTCAGGCAGGTTCAACCGACAAAGGCCCTCCTATACGGCACTTTGCTCTCTGAGGGAATGCACGTTGTCATGAAGACAACGTACCACTCACAAGTGACTCCTAACGTACAGCTAAACGCAATTTAACGCTGTTCTTAGAGACATCAACAACCAACATCTTCACATCTTTGATACAGCAGCAAAAATAAAGCATAGTCTCTATACTGTCTTCATAAGAACTGTACTAAAACTCTTAGCTTGCCATGGATAGACTTAATTTCCTAAGAGATGGAAGCGTATTGGGCTAATTTGTCTTGTCTGAACAGCGTTCTGACAAGCCCATAGATGTTGACATCTCTTTAACACGAGGTTAGTCGGTGTTTGGCCTCCCCTGCAGTCTCGCTCGCAAGCTGCGGAGCCTGGGAATGATTAGGCCTGGGAGGGCAATTAGCCTGAGCATCACAGAGCTAAATATAGCCTAGCTTGGCCCAGCGCTGCTCCTGGGTCACTCACAACCCAACCTCCCATGCACGCTGGCCGGAATCTGGATCAGGTTTAGCCTCTTTAACAAAAGCAAAGCTCGGACAAGATAATGATGCAACACAGCTGTTGATCGATTGTCTCAGGAGATGAAGAACAGAGTTGGACAGAGGGCCGTGGGAGGATGAGAAAGCTGGGAGAATAAAAACAAATAGACGGAGAAGTGTACATTTATTAAAACACTATGATTTGTTACAAGCGTCACAGCATTTCCTTATTCTTTATTTCGATTCAGCAGGCAAACAAACGGACTTAATAGACAGAACGTCACACTGGTTTACATCAGATGGGATCAAGTGCTTTCTTGCACTACAAACCTCGGCTCCAAAACCCCCTGTTTCACAAGAGAAGCAATTTCGAACAACACTGGCTTTTTGGGCGAGCCTGCTTTCCCATAGCCTCACACTTAGGAATGCCCCCTCCCCCCAAACACCCCCTACCCCTATCTCTCGCCGCCCCCCCTTACACCTCCTTCCTCCCCGCAAAAAGTTGAGATTTTTATCCTTACAGAACAGGAGGTTCGCCCACTCTTTCACCTGGGAGAGCTCGGGGACTGTGCAGGCAGGCTAGAAGGTTATGGGAGCCTGGGAATGTTTAACATCAAGAAAGCAATCAGAATGTAGCCTGAGCACTGGGAATTGGACAGGAAACATGGAGAGTAACCCCTTCCTGGCCGAGAGGAAGGAGACCAGGAAGCTATTTGGGTGATGTGACTTATTCCTACAGTAATGCGCTACGAATACCTGTTGGCATTTAAGCAACCTGGACCAGAAAGAAAAATATCTGCATCAGGTGGGGGAGGGGGGTTTAGCGCACGCTGTTGGAGGCAGCGAGCTACACTGAACAGACTTTGAGTTTCTGCTCAATGGAGTGATGTCTAAACACCAGGGGGGCTCTAATGGGGTGCAAAGAAAAAGCAATAAAGCACGAGGAACCCTCTAATTCAACATAGGTTGTGTTTGAATTCCACCCCCCCATCACTGTCTTTAGTGTGGTGAAATAAGGTGAAATAAAGAGGAAACGCTGGCACTGCAATCGGCTCGGCACAAATTGCACAAGACAGTTCAGGAAACAGAGGTTTGCTTTGTACCCTGAGCAGGGGAACACTTATCACCCCTAAGTCCCGCTGCAGTAAGCCCGATGCAGTAAGCCAATTCCTACGCCGTCACATGACGGTCAAACACACACACACACACAAGCATGCATACACACACACACACGCACACCACGCACACATACCATTGCAGCTGAAAATTGGTCGTTTAGCTTACATTCCCGGCTTTGGGTGCCTACATATCCCTCTTGTGTTTCCCACCCAAAATGTTTCAGTCATCTGTCAGTCAACGATATGATCAGATCCCATTGGTAATCGCATTGCCTCAGGTTGAGATTAGTTCATCTCTGTACCCACTACCCTCCCACCCGCTGACTCTTTATTTCACCTGTCATTACCACAAGTGGCTGAATATCATGTTCCATTGTGTCTCGCCGCTACATCGCTGCTGGTCTCCTCCAGAAGGAACGCGGAGAGAGCACTCTGCAGAGCATTACTGACCACAATGTTTACGTGGCCCAGGAAAGAGCACTGTGGTATTTTCCCAAAGAACATTAAATAGTTTACTTTAAGAGGTAGCTCAGCCTGTAGAGACTAGAGCACGGTCAGAGTACTGACAAATACAAGACAGCGAATGACGGCAAACTCAAGTCACTAACTAGAAAGACCGCGGAGAAATTGACCCCCCGACGCATCTCCGCATTAACTTCCCTCCACAGTGTGAAACGGCCCCACGGGATCAAATAATAGTTAAGGCCTGTACCCGTATCTCCGAGTCCATATCCCTGAGTCGGCAGTTCTGGAACACAAGTGGAAAATACCATCCATCATGATGAGCGAGGCTGCTTTGCCAGTCCTCGCTGGTGATAAAACTGCAGACATGCTCAATGCACTGTTTATAAAATGTTTGTTAATCCATCATTTTCCCCACATGAGGAATGAGATAACAATGCGGCCTGGCTTCCAGTCGGTGTGGCCGCGGACGGAGAGATCGAACCGTGTCCTTGGAGTGACATTACTTATCAAAATAGATTTGCTCCAGCTGAAATATGTATAGCGAATGCATTATGAGCAGACGCTCGGAACGGGCAGAGCAGGGGCCTTAACTCGCCGTAACATTGACTTGCTCTTTTCAGCAGACGTCCCTTGGGTGACACACATTGGGTAGGATAATGGGCGGGAATGGAATCGAGGCGGTCTAATCCCCCTCCGCTCGACGAATAAAGGGGATTCCCTTTGATGTTTCATTTGCACAGACAGTGATGAGATTCTGATCATAATTACTTTGTTAATTAGCAGCGAGTTATTGGGACAAAGCTTTGCCCTATGCGATGTCCCCTTGCATTGCTACGGGAATCGCTTGTGTCCTCTTCTCCATTTTGAGAGCGGCAATGACCGAGACTCGTGACACTGATTTGCAAAGTCCGCCTTTGCTGAAGGTGGGCGTTGTTTTCCTCAAATGTCAGCAAACCCCGTAGAGCAGTGGCTCTCTAATTCCACCGTCTAAGGTAAGCAGAGTAGTCCACTGCAGATTTATGTTTATCGTTTTCCAATGAAGGATAGGACAGCCCATAGCAGAGGCAACATCCTGCGTGCTCCTCTGTTCAGGTGATAAATATGGCCGCCATGCACGTACACACACACACACACACACACACACACGGCCTCAAACTGGCCAATCGATGGAGTATTTAGCTAATAAGGAGAGAAAGAGGAGAATGGGAGTAGCAGGCGTCAGATGAATAACAAAGAGCGCAAGAGGAAGTGGACAAAACCACCTAGATATTTTTTCCTGCCACCTGCAGCAATCACCCGTTAAAAAGGCATTGTAAGCGATTGTAAGCTAATACACTTTTTGTTAAATTCACGAAATACGTCCTCGTGGCTTGATAGCTTAGCGTTCAGCGTGTGCAGAAAAAAAAATTATCTGGTGTTTCTACACAAACAAAGTGGTGCAGACCGCACACAACAACAATGCAATGTGTTTACAATGTGTGGGGCGGCGCTTCTGAGGGAGCACCCTGTGGCATTGAAGGGGGCAAAGCTTCTGAGGGAGCACCCTGTGGCATTGAAGGGAGAGGTGTTCTGGTTTTGATCCAGTTATACTATCAACAAGCTTTCTCCAGGATTACTTACGGTGCCATACCTTAATGGAGACGCATTATGTCAAACTATGGTTACTGCTCACCCAGAGGCCTTAGTTTCACAACAGCCAGCATAGGGTTTCATCTAAATAAGGTGTACTGTGATGCAAGGCTAGCTCAAGAGAGGCAGCATGGCGACGGAAAGACAAGGTAACGTCCAGCTAAGGCAGCTGCTTGCTATTACCCCCTCCAGTCCCCCTCTGGCAGGAAATGAGCAATCATTTAGCACTGACAGGTACATGCTGAACTTCGCTATCGCTGCTCTGAAACCATGGGATGGATTACAGCAGTTCAGCATTAACCGTAAGCCTCACAAGCATGTATGCCAGCCAAGGTTAGTCAGCTTCATACCTTTCTGACTGCGAAGGTAAATGATGTAATACGGGGGGGTTGAGCGAATGAACAAGTGCTGTGGGTTTTTTGTTTGTGTGCGTGCGTGCGTAAAAAAATGGGAAATTACTTTGTGTGTTAACAAGGCAAGGAATCCACGGGCAAGGTATGAAGCTAACACATGCATATTTACACAAGTTAAAGCTTGGGCAAAAACTTCCCAGACAAAAAAATAAATAAAAAGATATTGATTCAAGGTTGTTAGAAGCCTGATAACGACACGTTCATTTTTGGGAGGAGGGATAAATCTAAAACATGCAGGGTGCGGCCCTCCAGGACCGGAGTTGAATAGCCCTGGTCTAAACCTTGTCCTATGCAACAAACAATACAGTTGTAAATAAGTCTATGACAATGGGAGTGCGGGCTTAGAAATCAGCAGGCTACAAGCAGATGTGGGTTAACCAAGGCAGTTACCGTCCTTGTTTTTTATTTGACAAGCCCTCAAGCTTCAGAGCCAGGCCTTCCCCAACAAACAACTGTGTTTTCCCAACCCATATGTCTCCTCACCATAGAGCTAGCGGAGAGATGAGTGATACATGCTACCGTGCCCCAGAGTTGCCTGCCATCCAATTACGGAGACTTAGCCAAGCGCATGTAACCAACCATACTGCTGCTGTGACAGCCGTCGACCTTACAACGTTCTGGACAACCGCATGTCAATAAATTACGGCGCCGTCACTGAATGCACGCAAGGCTGAACAGAAGAGGAATCCTGAAAGAGCCACAGAAATATAACCACGTCTCATTCTTCTCCTATAGGCTATTACACTTGCAGGACGATGAAACCAAACCAACCCTCAATACATTAAAAGAGTTTTGCTCAGCACACATTAATCAAGTGATTACGCACGGCCCGGAGAAATTCCTGCTGCGTCATGCTTTGGCAAAGCTCTCCGGTCCGCTAACAACATCCTAGCTAGCGATGGGCCGTATACTAAAGCGCGAAGGCCATCCCTAACAGGGTGGCACGGCCCTCTTCTGCTGCCTGCATCACTCACTTTTATGGAGAAAGGGCGGTGCCGGGTTTAACAAGACATTTTACTCGTCAAGGGAGCCGACATTACATAACCATAAAACGTTGAGGTCCACAAATCACCAGCTGACTTTGTGACATATACGCGAGGGCCATGCCTGTTGTGCGGTCTGTGGCGCGACCAACAAACGGCCTCTCTAAACAATATTTTTCTATTTCAGTGTAAAGGAAAAAAAAAAAAACCTTACAATAGCAAGCCGTGAGCCTACACAAGGCTACAACAATATTTGTATATTTGCTTCCACTGGACGGGGCCAAATGATAGCTATGCATGGTCAAGGGCTTACTGCATCTCTCTCTTTCTCTCTCTCTCTCTCTCTTCCCCCCTCCCCAAGCCCGTGCTCCTGCAGTTCACTCGGCTGTGGCACTTTCCTGGGAGCTCTTTCTTCCCTCCGTGCCACAGCTGGACCGGCTCCACTGACCAGGGGCGTCTGTGGTCCAACTGCACTCTGTAGTCCACAGGCCTGGGGAGGCACTGCAGCCTCGGGCATGGAGGCAGGTTGGCAGGGAGGCAGTGAGGGCTACGCCTGACTTGAAGCACCCACGACATGGGAACAACTGAGTAATGGCAGGGTAACCTGATCCAGGACCTGGCGATGGAGTGGGTGCCACCCTGACGCCTAAATCATAGCTGTGGGATAAAGAGGAAGATGGAGAGAGACTAACACACTTTTTACGAGATAGACCAAGGGAAAGCTCCGTGAGGGGGAAGGGGGGGGGGGGGGCAGCGTTAAAATGCAGGACAGGGGGGCTGCGGGGGCGGACATTAGCAAACCAAACTGCATACGCTGTACCCGCCACGGCAGTGGTGTGAGGGCCCCCCGGGCCCCCGGCAGCATGACAAGACGTGGGCTTTAATCGCACACTAAACCGCCTGTGTCAGACAGGAGGAACGATCCCAAAACGTGGGATATTTTCCTCACTGTCTGGTGCAAACTGGGTAATTAAGCATGGTAGTCATTAGAATAAGAAACTTCTGCTGATGACAAATCCTGACACACGGTTTTGAAATTAGGTTCGATTTAAGAAAAAAAATGGTTAATTCTGGAGAATGCTTGTTGATATACTCCAAAAACAAAACCACCTCTCCCTTCATTTCCATAGGGTGCTCAGCAGAAGGTTCCCCCCCTACCCACATTGGAAATACATTGCGAAAGCTGGGATATTGTTGTGTGGTGCGGCCTGCACCACTTTGTTTGTGTTCCCATTTATAGGACCAGGGCTGGATAGAAACACTGGATTATTTATTCACACACACACACACACACACACACACACACAGACTGTGCAGAGCTATAGCAGACCGCCAGGAGATGAATTTCATCGTTGAATATGACAAAAGTGTAAGCGTTTACAATCGCTGACTACACCTTTAAAGTCCAGCTATACTCAAAAATGGTACATTGTAACGTTTGTGTCTATCAAACCTCCCTTAATCTAGAGTAAACTCAAAGCATTTTACAGGCTCTATAGAGCCTGGTTTACCAACCTGAATGCCTTTGTGGTTGGTCCATCATAAAATCACACTACTTCCTGTATAGACCTGGATTGCACTGGGCTCCATTTGCAAAGATGCTTGTCTCGACTACAGTGAGAAGAATATGATATTCTCTTTTAGGAGGTTTGTACTGTACCGTATATGTGTCCAGCGTTAGACACCAGCCTAACAATACTGTAACCAACCTGGGACATCACCGTGGCCAGTTCTTAACAGATTAGGACTCTGTGATGCTAATGCACACCGGCAGATTTTAAACATACAGAAGGCGAACAAAACCGGCTTGCACGGAAGACCAGTTATAACATAATTATATACCTCATCTCCAGGCTGCAGCAAATCCACTAAAAGTCAGTCGTTAAGTTTCGTATGCAATTTTCATTAACTTTTCTCGGAAACAAGGTTTCTGGCCAGAGGAACATTTTACCGGGGAAACGTTCACCAGACTATTACTGAACCGCATCCCGTTCCATCCACAACATGGTCACCACCATTCATTATTCAGGCTTGAGATGCGCGTTTCTTGTTCTACTCTCTATGCATGAGTAACTCAGTGGACTGACTGGACACACATGATTCAGGTGGGAGAAGAAACACATTTCAAAAACAGTGAATTTTTATTTATTTTTTATTATAATGTTTCAAAAATAATGCTTAAAAAAAGTAAAAATGTCAGCATTTCTAAAAAAGAAAAAGGACTTGGTTCTAATTCAGGCTTCAGATCTCTGAATTAGCACAAAACATTAGTGTCATTTCGTGGAGATGTGCCGTTAGTATCCAGTTGTGTAATGCTGGCACCGTACGCTAAATTAGATCAACGTTGAGACCGACACACCAAATCTGAAAAAAGCTTAGCCATAAAGAAATATAAATAACTCTGGAAAATGCAATCATACTCATCTGGTGCGGTGCTTCTCATAGAACACACCGCAGCATACTATGACACGTGAAACATAGGGAATAACTGGTCAGAAAAACCTGGCTGGAAAGCCTGTGGACTTCAGATACTGCTCAAGCTAGCCTACAGACCAGACAAAATGGACCTGCCCACTGTGTGACATGGTGATATGATCTGAAGAGGAAATGTTGGGCTAACATTTGAATTTCCTCTCCTCCTCCCTCATATACCCACTTGTGAAACCACACTGGTGCTACTCTCCGGGCCAAAGTAAATGATCCACACTCGCAGGCGATGTGTTTACAACCAGATGGCACGTTAACGTCCAGCCTCTTCTATCTGCACGTGGTTAATACACCATTACATAAACTCCTGCTAGGCCAACAATCAGCTGGCAATGGGATGCATGACATATTGGTGACCGCACCGTGTTGGCCGGCCCACATGGTTTTGTTTGGGTCGTTGCGTTGTTATTGTCGTCACACAGCACTCCAGCTTTGGATATAAAGAATTCGCTCTCACATTTTGCCAGAATCTGTTGTCTTGACTTAACCTCAAATCCTTGTCCACGTTTACTACTTGTATTTCAACAAAGTGCATTCTGCTGTACAGAAAATGTACATCAGCTCTTTTAAGTGGTTTAAAAATGGCAATCCTGATTAGATATGTTTCACTGAAAATGTAACCCATTCAATTAAACTTCATACAACTTGCCACCATAATAGTTGACCAAAAACAGGGCTTGATTTTAACTGTTCTTATTAGAATTATGCAATTTAAAAACACACAAGAAACAACCCTCCCTAGCCATTTTAACTAATGTTTATAATGTAATTTGACTGTCAATTTATTTTAAATGCAAAAATAGATTTGCATTCAATAATGTTAACTGTAGTGTAGAAATGCTGTTTTACATTTTGCTTGTATAAAACCTTAAAATAACATAAGATTTAAAAAAAAAAAAAACAGCACCTACATATTCTATAAATTGTCATCCATCATTATTCGCAATAAGTATAAGGACATATTTCTGACCTGAACCTATTGCTAATTCATACAGTAGGCCTACTTGGATCACATTGTGCAGTGACGCCATAAACAGAAAGTTATTGTTATTTTACACCAAGAGGCCTAGTGCTAAATATGATTATTATATTAACAAAATATAGTCAAATAAGATTAGATTATTACATTTTGTTCAGTTATAAAACACACACACACACACAAATAGAAGCGAAACAAGCAACAGGTTCGATTAACCAATCATTCTATATTGTAAACATCATGTTGTGATTTGCTCAAGATTGTTGAATCAGGGAATATAATCATGTCTTTTATTGTGGCGCTATAATCACTGGAAATGTCGACAATGAACACGCTTTATATTTGTGATGTCAGTAAACACTGATACAAGATCGGTCATTCGGTCAGGGAAATCCTACTCTGATGACGTATTTTTTGCAGAGCAGAGATGCAGAGCCAAAGGCCTGTTCTGCATATTTGTAAAACACTAATCGATCTAAAAGTATGTGCATTTGCAGATACAATATGTATGTTGAGAGCTATGCACAAGTAAATGTGGGAAAAAGTCAGACATCACTGCTATTGGATCTATCGTGATAACATTGCATACCAACCGTATTAGGCTTTGTATTTCTATGGATAAATGCAGCGAAGTCCATAGAAATATCATTTATCTTGAAACTAGCCTCACCTGTATCCCCAGCAGTTTGAATGGTTCGTCTTTATACTGGACATAAGCTCATTTTTGCAAATATCTTGTTAAACGCTCGATCTTAGTAAAGGTTTCACACCAGCCATTTTTAGCTATACCTTCTGCTGCATTCTGAAGGGGAGAAGAAATGTAACTATGTTTTCTGTCGTAAAATTTTACCCTTATGCTTGCACCCAACACAATAAAACGTTATCAATGTGGCAACTATTATATTGTATGTGGATATTTGATCTTACGTCTTTCATAAAATAAAACAAAAACATCCTTCGGTTCGTGTACTACCTATTTTAGAGAGCATTGGTACAGCCCTAGTTGGCTCTACAAACGTAGCCAATGAGTGACTGCGAAATGTAGACATCCCCAGTGCAACTGTAATTTTAGAGGAGAGGGAAGCTGTCACTTACACTTTACTGAAAGTATACTGTTATTTGGTTTTATTTTATTTTACCTTAAAATACTGTTCTAATATGTAAAGCTCATACACAGAAATAGCACACGTGCTACTACTATAACACTACTGTAGAAATATAATTTCTATTCTTAAAATAAAATATAAATGCAATCTGAAACTGGTTTTATTAAAAGTCTGCATGTACTATTACTACTATTACTACTACTACTACTAATAATAATAATAATAATAATAATAATAATAATAATAATTGAGAAATAAATACCAATGAGTAATAATATGATTTATTAGGCCTACATCATATTTTATCATATGTATTCAAATATAGATTGAATTACAGTAATTGCTGCACATGTGTGTGGGATGAATGGTTCCACACACAAACTGTTGTTTAATAACACAGGGCTGTTGGTGCAATGAAGCATGATGTTGTTAGTCTTGCAATTTGAGTCACCTGCGGCAACACATGTCCGCTTCTGTTAACCACTGTCACAGGCGACATTCTATAGTCTCTGACAGGTGGCGTCGATCTGCTGTAGTAGTGTGTGTAAGTGTGTGCGTGCGTGTAGGGTGGGGGCTGAGAGAGAGAGAGAGAGAGAGAGAGAGAGAGAGAGAGAGAGAGAGAGAGAGAGAGAGAGAGAGAGAGAGAGA
>JAODUE010000125.1:0-13540 GCA_027564755.1 Amblyopsis hoosieri
GCATGTCGTATCTCCTGCTCGTCCTCCTGTGTCGGACTCTTCTCCAGGAAAACAGGTGCTTCTAATTATCAACACCCTGGATTAAATGAAGGCGGGAACACTTCCAAACTGCACGCGGCTACGAAGCATGCAGTGTATTGGTGCAAACACACCAATCCACACATCAGCACAAGAAACCCATCCAACAAAGAAAAGAAAACAACAAACTTAAAAGTAGGACAATCCCTACCTCTTATCCTAACACTCTCCCACACCCGCTGTTTTGCTTCTGCTACGGCAGATGCTGCAGCCCTTCGGGCCCGTCGGTACATTGCAACCGCCTCCAGTCTTCCGGGACAACATATCCCGAAAGGCCTCCTTCTTCAGTCGGACGACTTCCCTGACTTTAAATATTTCATTAAACCTATATATTTAATTAAACCTTTTAAATAAAATTAATAAAGTCAAAATTATATTTAATCTAAGTCTTCAGAGAGACCTTTCAATCATTGGCAGGGTCCTCCTGTCAAAAGCAGAAGGGCTTTGTATACACATCGCTTTCTTTATAGAAGAAGTTCCCTTCTTCTCATTCTATAACTACTTTTGCAGTTTCAAAAACTTCAAAAGAGATTAACAAAATACTTTTTAATTTATTTGGAAAAACAAACCTCACAAATTAAAGAAACACATATACTTTGTAATTCTAAAGAGGACACGTTCCATAGTCAAGCTCTTCTCGCATGGAAATTGTCTTTTGTTCATAATTTCTCACCTCATAAAACTCTATTATGGAATAATAGTGATATTATTATCAGGGGTAAAGCTTTGCTTTTGCATAAGTGGCATCAGAGAGGTATCATCCATGTTGTTCAACTGTTTGACGGATCTGGTGTTTTGGTTTCTTATGGTCAATTTAAAACTGTTAATGAATTTCCCATTATACCTAAAGAATTAAACTCCGTAATCCATGCTATTCCATCTGGATTGATACAATTTATCAATAATCATATAAATTATGAGACCATAGAACATCATTTTCCCTTATTAATTATAGATGGCTACGAAAGTGCAGATAAATTCAACAATAAATATGTACATGTCATATCTTTCAAAAGACTAATAAAATTGGTGGTATTCTAGTTTTTTAATGAAGTTGCAAGGGGAGGTTGAAGTAGGCTACAGTTCAAGAAAAATCTGTCACAACCTGCACACAATGGTTTCAGCATCTTGAGTTGCTGATCCAATATTTATTAGGCCTATTACATAAAGGAAATTAAATATAATTACATTAGGGATTATTTTTCTGTTGGTGGCAATTTTAAAGTTACTGTCATGTGTCCTGACTCACAGCACTATTCTCAAATTTGTCTAATCGTCACCCAAAAGAAATGTACATTAGTCTATTGTGTTCTGTAAAGAACATTAATTAGCCTAGCTATTTTGTAAGGTGGACATGTGCATGTATTACTTAGTATGTTGAATATAATTGATGCTTTCTCCTTTAAGAATGTCCCTCTTATATCAGGGATCAGGACACAAACATGATAACATTATTAGTTAATTAGATTTTAGATTTCTGTACACTGGATTGCATTTTTGTTTAAAAGTGTTTACAAAATAAATAAATAAAAGCAGTGCATGTTGGTTAGTCAGTTGATATAATGTTTATAATGTTAAGTAGAATGAGACAATGCTAATACTAACACGGAACTGTCGTAGTTCCATTATATAGACATGGTTGCCATCTGGTGTCAGCAAGGAGAAAATAGTCACAATTTTATTTGTACTTTTAATTACTTTGGGCAAACAATGCCTCGGGTATGACAGAAAATAATCTTATAGTGTTTGCAGATAATTTGAGGTGTAGGCTATTTGAGAGAAAGCTTTATGGATTAGGTGCAAGTGCTGCTCGATGACGCTCTTATGACCACGTACAAAAGAAACAAAGATGACCATACGACTTTCAGACAGACAGTTGACTGTTACACATTATTTCATTGTAATTCTATGTAACCACATCAGCAATACACTTGTTAATGGAACGTGCTGGCTAATTAACATTAAGTCCTAACGTGGTCCTAATGGCACAGTCTTGTCACCAGCCATCAGCCATAGACATTGGCGAAACCACCGGGGTGACCTGCCACCCCAGATATCTGAACCTCTTTTTAATGCTTTTACTGTTCTTCCAGCCACACGTGCATTGTGATGAGAGGAGTACGCGATCATTTTCAAGATCATAACAAGAGTTATGCTGGGACAATTCCACAATGACTCCAACATCCGCAAGGGGTTCTTCACACTCAACATTGTTCGGCAACATGAACAAGGTAAAATTGTCACACCACAAGGGAGTGCTGTCCTACGTTCCGTTCCCTACAGTCTACTGAAATTGTAATTAGAGAATGCTGCCCATTATTGGGCTACTACGTTCTGTTCCCTACAGTTCCATACAGTCACTTTGTGATTTTATATCTTTGAAAAGTGCCATATAACTACTTAAAAACTCAACTAATGTAAACCAGAGGAGTAAATATAAACATAGGCTTAGATACGTTATCCTGGAAAAGTGGTACACATGGTCTAGATATAACCAGTAGGGGGCGTGCACACTTAACAGATTTAATACAATTGCATTCTGCCTAGGATGGAGCAACAGCATTAACAAAAGAAAGCAGCAATGAAGTAACAAAGTAATGAATTAGTTCACCAATTCACAAATACATTCAAATTTTGTTTGCATAGAAATTTAAATGCAAAAACTGTACAAGAATACATGTCTAACATAATGTTAATGCTATTAGGTCTAGAAATTAACAGTGCAATAATTTATTCCACTACATAAATGTGTATGACATGTTGCTTATGGTCTTACACAAGTGACTGTGGCCAGTTTATTTACACAGTAAACACATTTATTGAGAATAAAGAACCTCAAGGGGAGAATGCAATGCATTGCTGTCTGCGGCACTTCGTCAGTCCTGAGGTCAGACGTCAACAACATAAGCAAAGCGACACAGGATTTTGTCTGAAGAGGTTGTCAGCCTGCAACCACTTCAACACAACTGACAGCATGTACAGTAGAACAAAGTAGAGCACCATTTACATTATTAAAGCTTTAATCAAAACATAATATCCAAAAGCAACATTATATTGTTTATACAGTGTAAGTACTTTAGCAAGTATTTGCACCTAAATATATTTAAAAAAAAAAAGGATAGAATAGCTAAGAGCTAATGCATAAAGACAGAGTTTGTATTTGAGCTGTTTGGCTTATAAGGAACATTCAGTTCAATGTATCTTACTCCGCTATTGTCAATATTGACAGTATAGTATTGTTTGAGCCTTCTAGGTTTAAAGTACAGTTCTGCATACTTGAAATTTAGAGGGCTTATGTGCTATTTTTCAAATCTGGTTATTCCCTTTGCCATTTGAAACATATGGTTTAATGGCTAACGTCCATAGGCAGCATCCAGTTACAGTGCAGCTAAAGGACAAATGGTCACACCGATTTGAAATGTCTTCAGATATTAAATATATAGGGCTATAAATCGGTAGGCTGTGCTCATATCATGCACCCATCATGTGCCTGATGAGTCACACTATGCAGGGTCTGTGCTTCAGTGGGCTTTTCATATATATAGAATCAGGTTTACAATGTCGAGATGTGCTTTCTAGAACTGAGGCATGCTGTAGGCTATAATAGTGTGTCCCTTATGTTGTGCATTAGGTAAGCAGCAGGTCATCTTAACCACCTGTTGGGGGGGAAAAAAAAGTCAGCATAATTCACATTAAGCAACTATGAATGTTTGATCTGTTTCCCTTTCGAACGTTTGAGAAAACACCATGTCTAATATGTTTAAATGTGTTATACGTGCACTCACACACAAAAATATTTTTGGATTAGTTAAATGAAAACACATTTTGTTCAGACTTAATTATCAATATTATCAATATTCTTTGCTAACCCTCCCCCAAGCAAAGAAAATACTAATCTTGTTTTGGCTGCTACAAGATCTTTCATATATATTTAGAACATGCACCTTACCCAATCAGGGTAAAGCAATTTTTCCTTCAAATTCTTCTATAAAATAATTGGTTTTACCCAAAACATAATAACATGATCTCAGTCGAGATATGGTTATAAACTGGAACACGAATAGCCCAATGCATTCCAAATTCATACACTTCAGACCCTTAATTGACAAAGTGGACACTGTAGACCAGCATTATCACCATGCATTCCACCTGAAAATGGACCTTTAGAACTAGAAAGTAACCCCGGTCTAACTGTCACAGTGTCATTTTAGCATACTATGTTACCATAGCACTATTGTGAGCATTGTTCATTTTCACAGATAATATATAATCTTGCATTAATCCATTGTTGGAATAATACAAAGTATTCACCTTCTCCTTACAAGATTACATGTCCAATGTTTTTTCTGCATGACATAAAAAGGATATATATGAGTTTAGAAAAGAAGGTACTAAGCAGTCTCTGAAGAGATGGACTTGGGTTTTGTGCTCCTTTGGTAGTTAACTGCATCCTTAACCCCAGTTCAAGAGAGATTGGGAGTGAAAGGTTTATCAGGATGACCACATTTTAAAAGTAGCACTTGTCGTTTGAGCTCCTTCATCTCTTCTGCTTCTCTGACTTCCCATAGTCTTTGTCTCTTCGTCTTTTGGTTTCTGTGTTTTTGTATCACGTGATGAGGCAACAGTTTATGCAGCGAGGTCCTAGTCGTCTCTTTAGAGCACCTTTGTTCCTCTTGGGTGTAAGAATGGCAATAATAGCCTCATCGAACACGGTTTTTAGGCCCTTCTGCGTCAGAGCCGAGCATTCCACATAGCAACATGCTCCAATCTGGTGAGGGTAAAGAATGGATTGTGAATGACAGGGCACTCGATAATTACACATTTCTTTCACATATTTGCTCATACTGTACTTTGAGGGATGTTCTTAGTAATAACAAATGACATACAGTATAGCCCTTTGTCATACATTGTCCCAGGTACATTACCTGCATGACTGTACAGACACAGCTAGTGATTTTCTCTATTCAGACATGCAGCTCCATCCAGACACATTTACCTCTTGTGCCTGTTCATACATGCCGTGGTAATACCGGCATAATACAATAGCCTGGACAGTCCAGCAGAGGGCATTAGCTTATGCAACACTTTATGGATGCTGCCAAGTGCTATTAACAAATGTTTATTAAATACTTCAGTTTACAGATTATTTTTGAGCTTCTTTTGCATTTCTACATAAAGTATATTATGCAGCATACAATATATCCTATGTATCTGCCGTCGTCAGCTGGAGGCTATACATAGATCCTGTTTGTGCAGAAGCCCTGCTACATTACGGTATGTGAATTTGCTATCGCGAATATACAAACGTTTTAGCTTTGTGTTCTAACCAAGTATAATAATTTAAATGACAGCAAATCTATTAATTACAGCAATATTGTTCACAGGAAACAGACTGTGTGACCGGAAGAGTTTTTTAAATTTTTTATACAGTCTTGTGATTGGCTTGCTCACTCCACGTGAACACCTCTTGCATCAGAATTATGGTTCTGGTATTGGTTCTGCTTTTGTTCACATCTCAGCCATACCGGCATCTTCCATGGAATGTTACTAGGTCGCAAGGTGGGAAATTGGGGGAGCGGATAAACAGGTCTATCGACCCGTTCTGTTCACACACTATCCCATGCAGGAACGGACGTCCATGTAAAATGCAGGGTTATACAGCATGTGTGCAGAGGGCTTTATGATAAATGGGCCTGTCAATATTTTCAGCATCTCAAACAACTCTAATTAGAGTAATACATTGGGTGACAAAGATTGTATTCCTGTTAAATCATTTCCAATATAGAACATTCCTCACACACATTCCTGGTCAAATGCAGGATTGTGATCACAGATGAACTTCTAAGAGAGTGGACAAAACTCTGCAAACCACAGTTCAACACAAAGGAATCTTACCATATCCTTTCATTGTATATCTGTACATTTCCCATACTTGTCTACAATATACGATTGCACTGTCTAGCTATGAGAAACTGCATCTGATATATCCATACCTCCTTGGCCAGCTTCTGTCCTTGTTCGGTCACTATGGGCTTCTCCTTCATATCGTTCAATTTGGCAATGGTCTTGGGGTCATCACGAAGGTCAATCTAAAAGACAGGTGATACGCTTTTGGCTTGGTAAACATACAAAAAGAATATCAAGAGAGCTATGTCGCACAACAGCCTGCCTCAGTATGGGCACAAAGCCTTCATTTTAACAGCAGTAAAAGAGATTTATATAACCAATGAGCTGTTACATTTTGAAATCACGCAATGTTGGCCCATATAGCCTGCTCTGGTATAAAATGATTACACAGCCAGCCACAAGTTCCTCAAGCTTCCTATATTCATTAGCATGCAGAATGCACACAGCCCTCCAACACAGACAGACACACACGCGTACACACTAACATCCAATTATGGCAGACGCCTTCACCTGCACAGACCCCAACTACATCCTCATCATCATCATCATCATCATCATCACTGGGTATAGGTACCACTGGCATTTAGTTGCCAAGGGAGCACGGATTTAGACACAGAATTAGCTGTGAGTCTGGAGCCATGGCTTGCTGTTGCTGCTCATACATTTGCTCTGTACAGTAGGCTATGTACAGCATATCTTTTGAGAAGACTTAATTCTAACATGCCAATCAATCTGTTACACCATTGCCAAATATAAAGATCATTTAACAAACAGGATATAAATGAGTATACACCCCCTTAAAGGACCCATTCCATGAAAACCAAGTATTTCTAGTTGTTTTTGGAATTAGCCATGTCGACAGAGAACGGACAGCGAGTAGATATTTGCTGTATTTGACAAAAGGAGCATTCGCTTACTTTAAAGTTCAATAGCATACCTGCATAGTTGTGGAAGCATATCAATATTTCAACCTCACAGCATCAACCTTCCACTCACTATGGGCACTACCCATCACTGCCATCCTGACCTCATTGTTTAAAACCAAAATATGGTCACCCTATTACTAATGAATAGCATTTCTTCTGAATCACCAGTGTTATAGGCAATGGCAACCGGCAAGAGGGTAACAATTTGTTTAAATAAAAAGTTACGTATATCATTTTAAAGCTTTACTGTATGATAACTGGCAACCACTTTATTCTTTTATTATTTATTTTAGTTTGTTTTACTGAGGCTCAGGCAGATTTATTCCAATAATAAAAGTTAATTTATAAGGATAAAACAAAAACGGACCTGGGTGCCGATAAGCAGGTAGGGGACGCTGGGTGAATACTCCTGCAACTCAGGGACCCACTCCTCTCGCACATTCTGAAAACTGGCTGGGTTGACCACAGAGAAACAGATGAGGAAGACGTCGGTCATGGGGTAGGACAAGGGTCTCAGGCGGTCATAGTCCTCCTGGAGAGGTGGGGGAGGGGTCAGATGGTGTGAGGGATGGAAAGAAGGATAAAAGGGAGTTGAGAGTAACAGCCTTGATCATCCAGGACTTGACCCATTGCTGAACCAATATTCAGGAATTATCAACTTAAACTATATTCAGACACCCTTTTAAAGCCAAGAAAGAGCAATACTGTATATAGTAAGATAAATAATGCTATAGCTACTTGTTTCCTCCAGTCCTGTATTATGCAAATTAACAGTTCAAGCGTTGCACAGTAGATAACCGTCATGTGAATGATAGTTAGTCACTGCCCTTCGCTTATTTTTTTACTTTACAGATTTTGCTATCAAGACAATTAAAGTTATATGGCTTTATTTGTATCTGGAGTACACCTTGTAGATCAAACTAGTCAGGTGTGACTACAGAACCATGTTAAGAGAGCACATGTCTGGGGACATTCTGTTTAAAATGGGCTTCAACAGAGGTGAACTGCTATCAGTGACTCATAACTGTTTTCAGAACAAGAATGAAAGTTAAGCAATGACAGAATGAGACTCTAATGTGATCTGAACAGAGGTAGTGTAGTCACCATGATACATTAAGCCCAGACATTGAACTTATAGGCACTGCCCTTTGTGCATGAGATCAAACTGAATTCTTAACACACAAACCTGTAGGCCTATCCTGTCTCTTCACATGCTATAGCTATCCAGCGTGACACAGACAGACAACCAATCGCAATTTCTCACCCACTCCTTCACCATCATCTTGCCATAATACTACATTATAGTATTGTCCAGCATAATACAGTATAGGCCAATATGGAGGTTTAAGAGACCTGGCTTAACATTTATAAAAGGCTGCTACTAGGGCTGTCCCGAAAACCATTATACAGGTTTCGAATACTTGATGGTATTTCCGAACGAGTATTTTAATTCTCGTTCTCAGAAACACCATTAAACACACAACTATATAATAACCTGTTAAAAATCAAAGCGGGTGGCAGGACCATTAGCGGATTTTCAATAGCACATACCTGTACAACAGCTAGTAATTAACGCTTTTAACTGAGTCAACTACTCACCTATGAAGACTCATTATCCAACAGACCACTAATAACAGTATACATAGTCCACCAATAATCAAAAACTATCTAGTTACATTGGCAAGGGTCCAGACAATCATGTAAAATATTTGTGTCAAAACACATTACAGTAATAAATACTGCACGGCCAGCTGTTGCATTCATTTTATAATAGCTGGCAGAGGGTAATCTTCCATTCCTAGCTTCAGTGAGCACACATGTAAACATACCCATGCGCTCAAAATGGTTGCTTTGATTGACACGTCAATTGACACAATCAGAGCTGTCCAATAGCATATTAGTTAATAAGAGTGTGTGTTAAATGAATTGCTCTGCTCTCTTCTTACAGACAAAGCTAATTGCAATCAGTTGTGTTGATGACACAGTGTAGGGCAGGCTATTACATTTCAACATGTGGGTTTATATGGAGACAGTAGTAGTAGTATTGATGGGAAAACATGCATGCATAATGTGAAAAAACATGAATACTCGAATCCCAATATTTAATTTCAAATACATACCCAACAAACGAATACCCGAATAATGGAGTATTTTGGGCCAGCCCTAGTTGCTACGCACAAAAAGGTTCCTTTGCAAATGATTGTAGCAAACATCTCACATTCAAGTATGCTTCGTCCCTTGTTCCCTTGTTCAGCCTATTATTCGTGTTAGATTTAAGTTTCTTAATTGTATTTGTACTTTAATGTTACAGTAAATACTGTATATTATAGTTTGTGCAGTAATTGTGATATTTATAGGACACCATTACAGATTGTCCCATATCTAACGACTCATTTATAAACCTGCTATTGTTTGTATGTTGTCAGTTAGGCCTGTCTCCTTAATACCTACAATTCTATTTTTAAGATGTGAAAGTTGGGATTGTCACAACGTTTTTGGCACAGTTTATATATTAGGGGTGCACAATATTGATAAAATGTGATATTGTGATATTGATTATGAAAATTGCAATATCGATATTAATTTTGATATTTTAAAACAAGTCAAAACACAAAGGTTATGGGAAAATGCATCAAAATATATTCATAACATAACAAAATAACGCACTTTGAACTGACAGTCATACTGGACTGGACCAACAACAGTATTTCCAAGCTACGAGGAGGCATTCTTTTTGGCCATTGTTTCCTCTTCAATCTCTATTATGCCATTAGCTTCCTCAGCCACACATCTTACTTTTCTGTCTAAATCAAACACAACTAAGCCAAACAACCAATGGACGCATCTCTCCACAAAAAAAAACTGAATATTGCACTTCCTCCATTTTCGATATGATATTGCGCAATGTGATATTGCGATAACAATACTGAGTCGATATATTGTGCACCCATAGTTTATATCTGAATCTTTATTTTCACTTATTTTGATGTGTAAACAGTTCTCAGTGTAGAGCCAACCATGTTGACTGCTGCCGAAACATGTAATGTTGCCATTACATTTTCTTTCGATATGTCACTGATTGAGTGAGGCTCCCAAAAAGTATGGCTATACACAGTGCTTAGGCATGTCGCGATAATTACTCTATCGCCTTATCGTGCGATATATGGAAATAACCTCAATCATTTTTCTTACCGCGATACTATATTTACATGCGTGTTGCTGACATAAGACCGTTAAAGTGCTGCACAGCTCCTGTGCTCGTCTCTCTCTCTCACACAACACAGACAGCTGATACGTGTTCCTCAAGGCCAATGGGTATTGTATTGTTTAGGTAACGGTGTTTTTCCAGACGACGGCATAATTCCAGCCAACTACAATTAGAAGAATAAATGGAACAATACGGCATTTGTTTTATTCGCTTCAAGGTTTGTAGCCTACCTAATTTGTCAAGCAATGAAACTAGTGTAACCAATCACAACGAATAATTAATGTCACACGACAATAGCGGACCTGGGGATCTCATCACTGCTTTTTGCAGATGATGTGGTACTGCACCGTTGTGACAAAAAGAGAGCTAAACCGGAAGGCAAAGCTCAAAATATTCCAGGCAATTTTTGTTCCTACCCTCACCTATGGTCATGGAGGGTGGGTCATGACTGAAAGAACATGACCAAAGCAAACTTGTTCGCCTCAAAGCTCACCAATTTTGAATGGTTCTACCGGTCTACAGAATATATGGAATATGTCGCTGCAAACTTGAAATGATTATAGGAAGTTGACATTTTGCCCTTTCCTAATGATAACAATCTCTACATCTCAGTTTCTCACTGGATGATTGTGGGATGACCTGGGAGGATTTAGACGTCGGTGCACGCACATTTCAACGCAGGTTGGTATTTCTAACAAGCCCACTGCGTAAATATGTGCGCCACATTGTTTTATAAATCTGACATTTTTCTGTCTACGCAGATTCTGAGATTTATTAGTATGTAATGTTTTAGGATGAAATCTACGCTGCGTGATGAGGCCGCAGTAATGCATTTCAGATTTGCAAACACTTTTTTGCTTCCTTCATTTTTGTAGTTTGTGTCGAGAGTTACAGTCCAAATGCATAACCTCTGTTACGCATAGGCTGATGATGCTACAAATTTTGAGCTAATTTCAATGTAGGAAAATGTGTTTTGTCTTTACTGTATATGATTTTTAGTTTCACTTTGCTTGTCCAGATATTGATCAATGTCAGTAACAGGAAGTTTGTGTGCATCTGTGCGTGTGTGTGTGCGCGTCTGCTGCATGTTCATGCAAACATCAATATGAATGTGTGTGGGTCTTCAAGGCATTTGCTTCCCTTTTCTGAGCCAGCAAGCAAGCAAGTCCTCGGATCCAACTGTAGATACGGAGGAACAGTATTAGGCAACCATCAGTTTACTGTAAAGTCTCCTCGACAGTATTACCAGTTCATCACATGACTCCATACAATCTGCCCTCAGTGAATCTATTGCTGTATTATTAATTAAATGCTGGAGAGTATTTTATCTGCAGTTTTAACCCTATAAGGCATGCTATTACTGGTATACTATTTAGATAAGCCATTACTTCTACACTCGCGGCAATCACTACAGTTGAAGCCAACAAGGGAGTGCTTGAGTTGCACTATTGCTTGGCTTTGAAACCGAGACAGTGACTGCTGGAATGACTAAGTCAATGAGGGCCCCTCTCCAATACAAACTCAGTGAATTTCTTTCACACAGATCAAATGACCCAGTCAGCTAATTAGCCTGTCTAAAACATAGCTAATACCCGAGGTACCCTGACTGAGCATGTTGTATTTCCTCTATCTCTCACAACTACTTAGCACACATTGCATAACAATGCAATGTGTCCAATAGGAAGCAAAGAGTTTACAATAAACATACTGCCTATTATAAAATAGTAATGCCAGAGAACGTATGCAGCAGCAGAAGCTATTTACAAAAGGACTAAATTTTCCTGTGGCGCGAGGCTTGGCTCAACTGCTTGAGTGCACTGTTAACATATGAGTGCTATAATATGGGTGAGTCACCCCTGTCTTCACCTTGTCGACCCCCCCCCACACACACACACACCCTAAGCCAGCTATGTCACAGACTCAGAGTCAGGGACGCCTGCTCCAGTATGGCCGACGGATAGGAAAGCAAGCCCAGGCATAGTAGATGCTTTCACGCAAGCAGATTTAACATATGAACAGCAATGTATGCTGGTATTTCTTCAGCCACAGAACACTTCCAGGACACTGGCGCTAGCTACAAACGGCCTTGAGGTGAAAATGTAAGGTGAAATGGCTACAGGTATGTGTACAGTGTGGTTCTATAGTTGGAAGAGATTGTTCCAACAACCCCATCTTGTCTGAAGGTCAGTGGTCAAAAACTTAAAAGCCCCACTGCAGTCACCATCATTTAAATTCCACAGCATCCCTGGCATCAATGTGAGATTTTAGCTCAGAAAAAGAGTCTATACATTTTATTTATCCTCATTTCAAACTCAACGTCCCAGTTACATTCTCAGTTTCTCTAGGAATAAGAATATTCTCTGTGAAAAGTGAAATTTCCTTCAGTAGAGAGCTGTTCCCAGAGGTGATCCCAGAGCTCATAGCAGCTCACAACAGCGTAACGTCACTGCTGTGAAGACTACTGCCTCTGTGATTACAATATTTAGCAAACACTATCAAGAGATCACATTTTACTCAGTGAATACAAGTACAAACTAGTTGGGCATCTTGCTCGTGGAGGCCTACAGGCCAACACTGTCTCAAGCTCACCCCGTTGTCTAGTGGAAACACATTGTAATACTGTGCCACCTCTGACCATGTATTATGACGTCATCACAGATCTAACCATTGCAAAGTCACAGAACCACCGCCACTTAAGCCCACAGCATTGCTATGAGCACAGGCATGGCACTTCAGCATCTACATCCTCTTCCCTCCTAGTCCTCTGTTGATGTCCATGAGTGCAGCAGTGACATGAGAGTGAAGGAAGAAGGTCATCTCCTCTGTTGCGTTGTCACATTCGGATAAGCAGACACCACACACTTCCCATATGGAATCATTCAACAGGTTACGGTATGCCTTGTGGTGGTGTGGGGGAGGATGTCTGGCAGCTGCTGCCAGATATTAGCAACACAGGGATCAGCACAGCGGCAGAATTATTGGAGGATTCCAAAGCAGCTCTTTTACTTTCGTTGTTATGACAAAAAAAAAAAAAACCCGTCTCTCTCTCTCTTTCTCTTCCTCTCTCCCCCCCCCCCCCCCGTCTGTCTCGTATATGAAAAAGTCTCCTTACCCTCCCTGTCTCTCTCCAGGACACTGGGCCTTTGATCAGATGCTGCCACTATAAACATTACCAGCTGGCCTTGTGCGGATCATAAACGGGGTAGGGGAGGGGCGGGGCCGTGGGGGTCTGCGTTTGAAGAGAAGTAACTCTACTCTCGACGGCTGTGGCGCCTGCATCAGACATCTGGGGAAACTTCTCCATTTCACAGACATTCTTAATCAGCTAAAAACAACCCCTCCTGTAGCACACACACACACACACACACACACACACACACACACACACACACACACACACACACACACACACACACACACA
>JAODUE010000126.1:0-12500 GCA_027564755.1 Amblyopsis hoosieri
CGCGTCCTTTAACTTGGAGCACACCCATACCTTGAACCGCTCATAGTAACCGACACTCCTCAGAGCCAAGCTCTACTATAAGGAAGCTTCCCGCTTTAACTGTAAGGTGTTGTAGCAGGTTAATGGAAGTATACCCGGTAAAACCACAGGGAAAGGGCAAAGAAAGTGCCACATTGAAAAAAGGAATGTGTTGCTGAGAATGTTATCAGCCTTAACGTCAACCAGATTTGTATTTAGAGTGGAAAAAATATACTAGGCTCTCAAGGTTTAGGCAGTGAATTCAGAGAATGGTACACCAGTTAAAATACAAATCTATGCATGTATGTGCATTATGTATGTACAAGAAAAATGAACTCATTAACAATGCATGTGTGCACATATAAATGTACCGTGCCACCTACCTTACCTCAAAACAAGCCAACCCTGAAGGTCTAATGTCCAATTATATTCACAGACTATAGTAAAGAACAAAAAGAAAAGTCAATGGGAGAAATGTAGATAGAAATTACACAAGTAAAATCTTTTACGATCTAATAAGCTTTATAATCTTTTCAGTCCTAATTAGTTAAGTTACAAAAACTGTATGTAATATTTACAATTTTCTCTGACAGTTTGATTTGAAGATTTTCTTAGTTTTACATTAACTGACATTTATGACATATTGCTTGAAGATGTCAAATTATCCTTCATTGGTTAATGGTAACTAGCCAGGTAAATCAGAGAGAGAGAGAGAGAGAGTTGTTCATTGTCATCTGATTTTAATTGAATGGCATGGAAGGTCACAGAGGTACAGCTGCTAAAAATAGAAAAAAA
This sequence comes from Amblyopsis hoosieri, assembly GCA_027564755.1. NCBI lineage: Eukaryota > Metazoa > Chordata > Actinopteri > Percopsiformes > Amblyopsidae > Amblyopsis > Amblyopsis hoosieri. The sequence goes on from JAODUE010000126.1 coordinate 814, forward strand.
AGAAAAATGTTCCTGCACACACACACACACACACACACACACACACACACGCAAACACACTCTAGCACATACATGCACCTATAAATGTGTGCGTGTGTGCGCGCGTGTGTGTGTTGGTTACAAAGATTGTTTTCCATGTATACAAAACAACTAACAATGCTGAACACAATATTAGACATATTTAATATTCATAGGCCTTCTATTTGTATGGGCTACTGTTAAATGTCTTCTATGAGAGATTAGCTTTGATGTCCATCTGTTAGTTTTGCTTTTCAGTGTTCTTGGAGTAGGCATATTATATCTGTTTTATAAAATCTATTTTATGCCTTATCATCTAGCTGTTATTGCAACTCTCAAAACCTACATACAGCAGCATTACTTCTGTGCTATTTTCTACTTTCATTGTTCTATACTCTATATACAATGAATACAATATGCTAAATCTATATACAAAATAAAATAGGCAACTGGTAGTTGTGTTCCCAGTGAATACGATGAGTCAACACAATACAATACAGGGAACTAGCTTGAAGAGGTTCCCAATTGCTTACAGTTGTCTTGTTTGATGCAAATGTTTTGTTGCTTTAGGGTGTGGGTATTTATGATAAATCAATGTGGAAGAGTTCCTTTTCTATAGTAGATGGAATCCCGCCATAGCACAAACCTGCCATCCTACAATTTACTCTACCCCATAAGGCTATTGAAAGGTATTAATAAAATATTTAGTTTCTGCTTGTACATCTTGGAAGCTAGCGTAATGACACCAAAATTCACTTTGTGAATAGGGTCTGGACATGTTTCATTGGAAAGTGTTAACAGTAGTTGCCTCCTAATCTGGTTATTTTGAAACTATTAGACAGCCTAAAACCAATCTGTTTGCATCGCTTTATCTAGCTCTATCTAGCTCTACCACCCTCCCATACATACATAATACACACATTACATACACAGTGGGTGACATTTCAGCAAAATCATATGTCCAGTTTAATCCATGTGGGAATACATTAGACAATATAGCTTATTGAATTCATATTTGGTAGCATCCGTTATAGACTGTCCAAGCATGACTAGGCTATAAATCTACATGAAGTAGCATGATGCAAAGATGACTGCTGCATACACTTAAGCACAAGGAAGCATAAAAGGTCAGTATACAGTAGGTGCTGCAAGCAACGCAGGAAGAACCTGCAGTGGTGATTAAAAAGGAAAGAAACTAAATAAAACAGAAAAGGAAAGAGGAGGGATTTCATGGTGCAGTGTTTTGTATTTGAAATTGAGAGTTACCATATACAATGGCTATAAAGCAGTATAAATGTGGGTTGGTGCCATTAGCTACACACCGTTGATTTTCCCTGTTTCTGCGTTCTAACAATATTATAGAGTTGTGGCTGATTCCGGCTGTAACTGTATCCAAACCATTAGAAGAAAAAAGACAACATCCTTCCTCGGTCAGCGGAATGAAAACTTCCCAATAGGACGTAATGCTCTGAATTAGATTTGGAACTGCAATCAGGGTGTGGCGTCATTTAAACTCAACACCACCCAGCCTCAATTCTTGTCCTGCAGGAAATAAATGACACCATTACATTTTACACAAAATGATTAGCAGTTTATTGTGTGTGTGTGTGTGTTTATGCCTGTGATTCCCTCCGGCATCCTTTGTTGTACTATTGACATCACTGTGCTGCTCTGTCCTTTTTGTTTCCACATACGACTACACAGAAACACATACAAGCAAACCATAGAAAACAAAAGCAGGAGAACAGGCAGTAAAAAAAAGGGTGCGTGAAGATGGACAGCAATGCTGACATTAAGGGTCATGTGTTGTCACACAGTACATAAGCAGACCATACACCCTGTAGTTCTAACAGAATGTACTCTGGCCAGAAGCATGTTGCTCTAGACTCCCTGCAACGGTGACTGATTTGGCTGTTATGCTTGCAGATATTTACTGTGGATGGATGCCCTTGGGGAGGACAGTGAAGACTGACCATTCACAACTTGGAATGTCTGGGCCATCACAGCGGAGCCACAGTTTGTGATTGGTTTGGTGTTCCGATGGAAATCAGCTGCCGTTGGCTTGGAAACACAAGCGCACAATAGTCCCGCATGCACGCACACACATGCAAGCACACACATACACACTCTCCTGTATCTGCACTTAGTGACACAGTTCTCGCACAATCATTTTGCTTTATTGTTCTAATAAATTGCTTATACCAGATGAGAGTGGACTGACTAAACTACATTTAAAAAAAACAAAAACATTTTGAATAAACCTCAATACAGAATTGATTAATATAAGTGACATACTATTTTCGTTAGACCCAGTAAATCACAATGCTGATGTTCACGATTAAATAATGGTTGTGTATTCAAAAGGTCCAGTCTGATACTGGCTGCAGTTGAGTCTTAAATAAAGACCCCATATACTGTACATAGTCTACCTGAAGAGAAATATGTCTTCTATACACAAATAGTATAGTCTTCTACCTGAAGAAGATGGCATATGTCTTCTATACATAAATATAGTCTACCTGAAGAGAGATGGCATATGTCTTCTATACATACATATAGTCTACCTGAAGAGAGATGGCATATGTCTTCTATACATAAATATAGTCTACCTGAAGAGAGATGGCATATGTCTTCTATACATAAATATAGTCTACCTGAAGAGAGATGGCATGTCTTCTATACATACATATAGTCTACCTGAAGAGAGATGGCATATGTCTTCTATACATAAATATAGTCTGCCTGAACAGAGATGGCATATGTCTTCTATACATAAATATAGTCTACCTGAAGAGAGACGGCATATGTCTTCTATACATAAATATAGTCTACCTGAAGAGAGATGGCATACTGTATGTCTTCTATACATAAATATAGTCTACCTGAAGAGAGATGGCATGTCTTCTATACATACATATAGTCTACCTGAAGAGAGATGGCATATGTCTTCTATACATACATATAGTCTACCTGAAGAGTGATGGCATATGTCTTCTATCCAACATGAGCATTTTAACAGATATTTACACATCAACTTGTGAGGCTGCACAATTAATCACAATCACAGATACTATTAGTCAAGACTACAGTTTTTACCACTGCAATATGTAATCACATATTATACTGTAAGGTCTGTAAAGTAGTGCAATACATCCCTAATGGTTAAGTACGTTACTGCAGAAGTGCGTGTAATGCTACTTGATCACACATACAAATAGTATCAGGAGCTCTGTCTATTGACAAATATTTTTATTTTAAGTCGCTTAGGATAAAAGCATCTGATACTGTAAATGGTAAGTTTATTTTAGCACATATTAATAAACAGTTACAGTGTGTTTTGTGCTCTTTCCACCAGGCAGCAAGGCTGCTCTTCGACCCAAGGACCCATTCGTAAGACCCAGCCAGGTTAGGGAGGCTGGTAACATGCCCTTGAAATCTGGGGTCATTTTTAGCTGTACCTTACCTCTTTTGACTCTAATTTAAACTGACTGCAGTCAATTTATATTACCACTACAGTTTAAGTGGCCAGTATCATATTCTCCACACAAAAACTGTATTCTTCAATGCTTTACAAGAGCTGAGTCTATATTTATTAAAGGATTAAAGGGCTTAAAGGGCTTAAAGAGAATAGAGGTCAGTTGCTGGTGGTGGCAAACTCAGATATTCAGTCACTGTTTATTAAAGGAGTCATTTCATGCTCCTTTTCACTTGTTGACACACTTCCTTGACTTCTCAAAGCAATGTAGTTGACCTTATTAGGTAAAAATACCACATAAAATATTTGGAATAGCATGATCACAACCACAACTCTCCAAAAACGATCAGATGTCAGTGAGTATTGCTTTAAATTTAACAAGCCACTGCCCACCCCGCCCCGACTTCCACGTATCTGTGTTGACGTGAGGCTACAACTGCTTTACTGCTAGTACTCAAACTCGTTTTGAACATAGTTTTATGGGTTTTGAACAACAATATGGTTTATTTTCAGCAGTGTTTTCAAGGTGTTAATATTGCACATTAATTCCACTTCGCCATCCAGACTACAGTAAAGGATACGGGAGGCAGAATGTAGTTAGTTGTTGTTCGTGTCAACCACATAAACACAGAAGCAGCTAGTCACACAGCCTTGTGAAGGAACAGGGGTGTTACATTTTAATAACCAGTCATGTATCTACTAAGCACATTATTTCATGAATGAAGGTTAAATTATACTATAGCACAACATCGCAGCCACCCTTGCCCGCTAAACAGCCATGTACACATAAGCACGTATTAATTAATTAATAAAAGGGTTACATAGCACGAAACCACAGCCGTTCTTGCCACTACGGTACAGGGTTATGAAAGATAGGTGGCTAGCTGCTAGCAACAACACAAAGTGATATTCGGTTTAACAAGAACGGTTAAAGTTAAACAAAGATGTATTCTATCTTGGTTATTATACGTTAAATGTTAATGACCGATCATTTACACAGATAAAAGCATTAGGCTATTACTCACGGTACCAAAAACGGCAATTCGTTTCCGGCAGGGAATACAATTTCGGTATGACATGCAAGTGCGTCTTTATCAATGAGCAATGTTTAGGTTAAGTAAATCAACACAATATTATTTAAGAAGATTATTTCTAATCCTTTACTGTTTCTGAACAATAGCCTATATTAATCTAACGTAGTTATTGATGTGCACAGTGCATCACTCATGATAATATGCCTGTCCTTCAGACTAGTTTTTTATGCTATGGTGGCCTACCAGTTACTGTATCAAAAACTCGCAAATCGCTCTACTACTTCTCCGTGTCACAACGACATTGCTAATTCCAAAAACAAGTAAATACTTGGTTTTCATGGAATTTGTTCTTTAATGGTACACTGAAATCTAGCAACATTATATGGTTTAAACCAGCGTTTCACAATAAAAAGTGTGATGGTGAGGAAAGTATTACACTACGGGAACATTTCAACAAAATAAAGGTGGGGTCAGAGATGCTGGAGAAAGATTGAACTCGGACAAAAAAACAAAAAAACACCTCCCTTAAATGCCATATTTGCAACTGATCAACATGTTTGGAGACAGGGTTTGCCAACTTGAGTTGTCTAACCGAGGCAGCAGCGAGACACCAAAGCATGGCCGTACACACTGTGCTTTTGAAAACTTTTGGGAAACCCGAGTGGACCTACTAGCTTAATGAAATGCGCCGGGAAGCAGAAATCTATAATGAGGTAATAACGAAAAGACTGATATATTGTGTCATATCATTCTTGCTACCTAAGATGCCTGTCTGTGATGCCGCGACCAGTTAAACTGTGTTTCTGAATAATAATAATAATGTCTGTAACCGTGGCATAATAATGTAGCGTCCAGGGTTGAGCCTCTACCGGGTTTGCCTCGCCGGTGTGCGTTCTGGACGGCGGTGGTTTGCCCTTGCTCCCAGCGCCCCACACCCACACGTGCCATCAACAGATTGTTCCTAGCCGTGTGGGTGTGAGGGCATATAAAGCTGGAGGACTCCTTTTGTTTTGTGTGTTATTGTTTGTTGTTTCTCATGTCTGCTGCACGCCTGTTTGTGGAACGCGCTTTTGTTTATTTCTCTGTATGTTTTAAACGCCATGCTGGCTCGCACACTCACCTGCATCAGCATGTGGTCTGTTAAATCTGCACAAGCCTCACCAACAGCGTTACACATAATAATGGTATTAAGGCGTGAGTTGATTCAGGTACACCCCTGAAGGCCTAGGTGTAAAATGCACGGCCCACCACTGCTTGTGAGTGATAATGCTAACAGCCAATGAAAATTGACACTACATCTTGTGCTGTCGAGCTTACATGAGTATAAGACATTCTGCAGAGTTGCTTATGTGATGTAGTGCTAATGGACAGAATAAACTGAGGGAGACTACATTCATGAGAATTGTATGGCAGGAGAATATTTATACAGTACAATAACTCATACGTTAAAAATATATAAAGGCACATTACTATGGATATAACAGATACAGGCAGAGTCAGTTACTACAAAATTGGCGGTGGCCAGAGCCAGCACAACTTGAGCAAGTTGTGATATTCATGAGGTACCCAATCAATGTGTGTTAAAATGACACACAGTGGTCACACAAATCCTGAATTCAAGACCAATTCATGAAAAATGGTATAGACGTACTTTAGTCACATGCAGAAAATAGTTATTTATAGTTAATTAGTTGGGCCGACTCAGGGCCAAAGGGTTTCAGTTTTGTCTTTTGAATGCTGTGTGGGCTCTAGTCTGTGTTTATTTGCTTCACTCATGGGAATTGACAGTTAACACAGCAGATACCCTGCAGCTTTAAATACTCCTTAGCCCAGTGTATCATGAGAACCTTCAGATACTCTGAACACATTACTGAATCACCCAGACAAACTACTGGATCAGTGGCCATGTAACTACATTTAAAGAGAGGGCAGACAGGGTCCAAATTGGTTTTGCAGAGCGCATCATGGACAACAGATCCAGAGAGATTAATGTCGGACTTGAATGATCTCCTACGACGCTGTTTGCCTCCCTCGCTGACTGAAAGGGAACAGAGTAGCAACATGTCTTGGCTACTTCACAGAGTATGACAGTGGACTGCAACCAGTGGACAGCAACACACCGTTGCTTTTAATGAAGTACAACACTTCTATCCAAACCCTCTAAGGAAATGTTGGGAACATGGCCATTTCAATATGTTAATGTGGGTAATAGACTTGTGGAATATGTATAGCCCTCGACAAGTTTTAACAATCTGGACAAAAGGACATTCTCATGTGTAATGCATCAAATGCAATAAAGCTTGCTGCATGCGTTTGTATAAAAATTTGTTTAAAAAATTCTACGTTCTATATTGCTCAATATAAAACAAGAGGAAAGGTTCAGTGTTACACATATTCTAATAAAAGTTATTGTGTTATTTTATTTTATTTTGATACAACTTTGACATTGCTGTCAAATTACAAATTCAACCACCAGCCATATTCTTGTTAATGTTTATAAGGCTACTGCCAATCAGACAATCCAGCCAATTTAAATTCATTAAAATAATTTCCTGTACTGGGACAACAACTCTTCCATACTTTTGTTAATACATCTTTTCCATTTAAAAGGTATAGTCAGGTATTGCAAGCACATTGCAAGCCAATGCACTTTTAACTAAATATTTACATGCCCTAAATAAATAAATAATATATCTGCCCAGGGACATCGCCAGACATTCATGAATAGGGAAATTAAGCTTTATATAAGGGGGTCTGAGGCCATGCTCCCCCAGAGAGAAAATGTTTAAGCCCCCCAAAAGTATATATTAACAACTGCAGTACAACCAATTTAAACTGCATTTATAAACCTTTTCTGGTCTAAAGTATGTTATTGTTTTACACATTGCTGGCAGTATCACTGTACCTGCAGTGCCCAGCTGTATCAACCTCAGTCATCAGTGATTCTACTTGGTAGTCAGTAATGCCGGGTTCACACTACACAAAGTTTTTGAGCTCGCAGACAAAAGCCCCAACTCGGAGGGGAATCACGTCTTGCTCCCATGAGCAACGATCGTGTAGTGGGAATTGCTAACAACGTGAGCTGAGAGTCGGCGGCATGTCGGCAAGGCGTCGCAAGGGCCGACTGGATATCTAGCAGGTTAAATATCTGGACCTGCCGGGGAGTCCACATCCTGTAGTATGAACGGTGTTGTGACTGGTAATGACAGCGGCGACAACCTACAGCCAATGAGAGCACAAGGACAAGATGAAAACAAGGGGGAGGAGTAAAAGCCTTTGTAATCATTTGAACTGCTTGAACAAACACGCAAAGATACTGGAATAATTCAAGTCTCTCTGAAACACGTATCCCTTGTCAATTCATATTTGATTCAAAGTACTTTAAACAATTCTAACCACATCAGTGGAGGGAAATATTGTGATTGATATAATATGTTGCGAAATGTAGCCTACCAGCTCCATGTTAACGAGGTGCGGAAGATACTACAGAAGGATAAGACTATATTACATCTTGTTTGTGAGATTATGTTTATGCCTATATATGGTCGTGAAACCAATCCAAGCTCCAGTTTGACTTCGTTGATACATTTTGTATCACCCAATTGATTTATTTAGGCAGGCTAATACATTTTTTAGGGTGTGTTATCTAGACCTACAGTAAGATCAAATTAAAACTGGTATGAAGTTAAACCATAAATAAAAATCTTATATGCACACTGAGATTGACTGAGATGTGTATCCCCTTCTCATCCCCTTGATTTAGTGATTAAATATATATGATCTGCTTTGCCCCCTGAAGTACACCCCCTTACCTTATTGATCTTCTCTGTTTGATTCAACACAATACTGCTTTGATATAAAGGAAACAACATTTCTCTGTTTTCTCATAAGAGGTCTTTTTTGCCCACAGCAGTATAGCTACAGGCTGGCAGTCAGTCATTTGCATTTACAGCATTTAGCAGATGCAGACACCTTTATCCAAAGTGACACACAATCAGTAGGCTACACTAGTAGAACAGTAGAACAGGCCTCCTCACCAGTTGTGGTAAGCAGCCAACATAGGATGATAGCAGCATGTCAGCAGGCGTAACAGGTTCAGACTATATTCATTCAATTAGATTTTGACCCAATTTGGTCATGGCCGACAAATTTCCAGCAGTGGACACCAGTGTTGCCCGTCAGGAACGACAAACAGCGTCTTTGCTCTGAAGTGTGACATAATAAAAGACCAGTGATGTGGAGTCCAGGACGAAAACACTACCATGTCAGAATTATTTGTGTTTTATAGTTTGACAACTCCTGCATCGTGTTCCGACAGGTGCTCTCTTGCACATATAAAAACAGGCTATCAGCTGATGTCAGGTGGAACAACAAAACAGGGAGTTCAGGATAGGATACAGAAAAAAATATATAACTTTTGCCATTTGTGTGTGTGTGTGTGTGTGTGTGTGTGTGCGTGTGTTTGCATGTGCTTGTGTGTGTGTGTGTGTGTGTGCGTGTGTGTGCGTGTGCTTGTGTGTGTGTGTGTGTAAGTATTAATTAGTTTATTTGACTAATTCATCTAACATCTACAAATAATTATATGAACTGGCGTCAGAGGTAGCTTAGCTGCAATATAATGCCTGTTGATCAAATGTGCTATGTATCATGGGTATTTAAGGTAGTAGGCTATAGGTTGTGAGAATAATGTGAACCCTAGTTGCTAATGACAATGACAATAAATTCTAGGATAAACGAGATAAGCATTACTGAGGAGGGATCGCACTGGCAACATGTATTCCATAAATTCCAAAAATGCTGTAAATTCCTCACCTGGTGTAACCAGACCTTAAATTCACTTATATAAGAAGGATTAGGTTGCCAGACCTTAAGAATAGGTCTGGCAACGCTCTATTGGAAAGTGCTGAACCAATCGGCGTTGCTACAACTTTTTTGATCGCCTCATCTAGCTCTACCACCATTTCAAAACACGCTTGACTTCAACGTCATCTCACTAACCCACCATGATTGGACCCCCAGCAGGGTGGATGGGAAATGCTAAAGCGAACCTGGTTTCCATATAATCTCAGCGAGAAAAACCTGGACAGAGACATGCTAGTAAAAGCCACAAAAGTATTTTGTTTTAATTCATGAATTATTTTTTATTAATTAATACATTTAATTAATTAATTATAAAAATATATGGTAAATCATTATAGAGAAAGCTTGTTGATATTTGAAAATGAGCATAGCAAAAACACGTCTCCCTTCAATTCCATAGGGTGCTGCCTCAGAATCTCCGCCCCACACAGTGGAAAAGCATTGTGAAGACAAGGATATTGTTGTTGTGTGCGGTCTGCACCACTTGTTTGTGTTCCTATTTACGGAGCCAGGGCTGTGTAGAAGTACAGAGAACATACAGAGAATGTAGATAGCAATTTGAAAAAAATTAATTATTATTAAAATCACTTAGCATATACCTTTAACTAATATTAATTATCTGTCAAAATAATAAAAGTTATCTGTAAACATAATGTTTTTTTCTCGTATATAGTTTTTTCTAATATATTCACAGTGGTAAGAAAAGCAACACTGCATGTCAAATACTGTATGTTCACAAACCATCCCTCAACAGTTTTTTATTTTATTTTAAATGTGCAAATCTTTTCATTTTGCTCTCTTCCCATCCCAACTGATGTCACATCCCGGCACCGCAATGAAATCAATATTCATCAGAAAACTAACCACAAATCTGTCTCCATGGTTACAGAGTGTGCAGTTAATGCCTATGTGGTTGGGCTGCGTAGTCTCAGCTTGTCTCCCCTCATATCCCTCTGCCTTCTATACAGCTCTCTGCATGCTCATGTAGTCACAGTGAAGTGCATTATTGGACAGAATGTGGTATCGACCGGGTCTGACCTTTCTACGGCACATGCACACATGTGCATGTGTGTTATGACTTATTGCTGTTTGGATACGGGGTGTCTTGAAGTGACTTTGTCCATATAGGAGATTAAGAATGTTAAACTACTGTAGCCTGACTTGCTATCTGTAAAGCTCCTCCTATCCTTCTCTGGCCTAGCCTAGCCAACACACACACACACACACGCACACACGCGCACACACACACACACACACACACACACACACTACCTCAATCTCCATTAAGCCCAACATTCTCACACATGCTCACAGAGGTTCTCTGTAGTTATCAGGCCAACCCACAAGACATACAGAGTATAACCGAGTGGTTGTTGTGTTCGTGTGGCGGAGAAACAGGAAAAGTATACACAACCCACATTGACTCTATATGCTGCCAGGAAATCATGTTGTGATAATAACTACAAGGAGGCCTCGTGGTTTCACCAATCTCAGGGCTATAGATATGCCACAGCACTTAAGACCATCTAATATAAAAGGGCACAAAAGAAAATGCTCAAACCAATCTGAACACAGGCAAGAGATGGCTTTCACAGCTAATCTCGTAGTGACCTGGAGGGCATTTAACCAACAACAATGTGGTCAGTGCTTAGCTGCTCTAGTATGGTGGATGTTTATAACCACAAAACATTTAGGCCTACATGTACAGCCTTTAGCAGATGCTTTTATCCAAAGTGGCGAACAATTAGTATTATGTCAATTGCTGGATAGGTCATACATCAGAAAACGTAAGCAAAACAACATTGTTAGAATAATGACAGCAGCATGTCACACAGCATAACCTACATTACCTAAATATATCATTCAGTCCTGTAAAATAATTGCTAACACAAATACTGTACCAGCAAAGTGCTTAATTTTCTCAGAGCTGTCATCAAGCCTAACAAGCATTGCCAATATATCATTCAGTCCTCAAAAATAATTGCTAATAGCCAAATTACCATCAAAGTACTTAGCGCTGATCTGAGAGCAAGAAAGAGAATAATTTATTTAAATACAGAAGATAAAGGATTGTCATAGAGAAACCCAGATTGAGAATGTCAGAACATCCTTGCATGTTGAATCACGGTTGTTAATGCTGCTTTGTACATTACCAATCTGATAATGTACAAATCAGCATTGGAATGTCAGAATGCTTTATATTAGGAAATTATTAGGATATTAAGGCAATGTAATATTTCTGAGTTACAGTATAAAAGACCAGGGATATACCACAATTATTTTGTCAATGTTCACAACTG
>JAODUE010000127.1:0-13539 GCA_027564755.1 Amblyopsis hoosieri
GTTGTGGGGATAGGGTCCAAGGGACAGGTGGTAGCTCGGTTGGACACTATGAGGGTCTGGACTTCCTCCGGGGAGAGGGGGCAGAAAACATCCCTGTGGAGGTTAAGCACATTGAACCTAAGTAGGTAATGTTCAAAGTTTCTATTGCTGAAGCTGCAGCGGAGAGCTGTGGTTTAAAGGTCTTAGGTGCCTCAAGGGGTGGTAACCCTTGAACATCGTGGTGGTGGTCAGGGAAGCCGTCCGACTGAAGAAGAAGGCCTTCCGGAATATGTTATCCCGGATGACTCCAGAGGCAGTTGCAAGGTACCGAAGAGCCGCAGCCTCTGCTGTGAAAGAGGCTAAACAGTGGGTGTGGGACAAGTTCAGAGAAGACACGGAGAAGGACATTTGGTTGGCACCAATGTGTTTCTGGAAAACCATCCGCCACCTCAGATGGGAGAAACGGGGAACCATCCAAGCTGTGTACAGTAAGGATGGGACACTGCTGACCTCAACTGAGGAGGTAATTGGGTGGTGAAAGGAACTTATTCAGGAACTCCTGAATCAATCTAACACCCTCTATAGTAGAGGCAGAGCTAGAGGCTGATGAGGGATTATTATCAATTACCCTAGTGGAAGTCACTGAGGTAGTCAAACAACTACGCAGTGACAAAGCCCCAGGGATTTATGAGATCTGTCCAAAAATGCTGAAAGCTCTGACTGTGGAGGGGATTTCTTGGATGATTCGCCGCTTTAACATTGCATGGAAGTCTGGGACAGTGCCCAAGAAGTAGCAGACCGGGGTGGTGGTTCACCTGTTCAAAAAGGGTGACCAAAGAGTGTGCCAATAATAGGGGTATCACACTTCTCAGCCTCCCGGCCTGGGGATCTCATGCCTGCCTTTTGCAGATGATGTGGTCCAGATGGCATCATCGGTCCATGACCTCCAGTAATCACTGGATTGGTTCGCAGCCGAGTGTGAAGCGACTGGGATGAGGATTAGCACCACTAAATCCATGGCCATGGTTCTCAGCAGGAAATCCATGGAGTGCCTACTCCGGGTAGGGAATGAGTCCTTACCCCAAGTGAGTTCAAGTACCTCGGGGTCTTGTTTGCGAGTGATGCGACATTGGAGCGGGAGTTTGGCCGGAGAATCGGAGCAGCGAGAGCGGTATTACAATCACTTTATTGCACAGTTGTGACAAAAAGAGAGCTGAGCCGGAAGGCAAAGATTTCTATCTACCGGGACATTTTCATTCCTACCCTCACCTATGGTCACGATGGGTGGGTCATGACTGAAAGAACTAGATCACGGGTACAAGCGGCCGAAATAGGTTTTCTCAGGAGTGTGGCGTCCGTCTCTCTTAGAGACAGTGTGAGAAGCTTGGCCATCCGTGAGGAACTCGGAGTAGAGCCGCTACTCCTTTGCGTCGAAAGGAGCCAGTTGAGGTGGTACAGGCATCTGGTAAAGATGTTCCCTGGGCGCGTCCTTATGGAGGTGCTGCAGGCACGTCCAGCTGTGAGGAGGCCTCAGGGAACTCAGGACTAGGTGGAGAGATTATATCTCCACATTGGCCTGGGCACGCCTCGGCATCCCCCAGTCAGAGCTGGTTAATGTGGCTCGGGCAAGTGAAGTTTATGGTCCCCTGCTGGAGCTGCTGTTTGACAAGTATATCTTGTCAAACAGTCCTACAGAGTCATCAACATATACAGCATATTCAGAGATTCAACACTGGCTGTAATGCGTAGGCTACTGTATTGTTACAGAATAAGCATAAACAGCTACATGCGTAGCCAGTAACGATACTAAATGCAAATTCCTCCAACAAGCTTTTAATCCACCGTAACTTTACTTTAGCAAACTGTGGTTTCTTGTTTGGAAAGAGGACGAGGAGCTCCCTGCTGTACGGTAAGATACTGTACTACTGACTTCTTTAAACAGCAGCTAATGACACACTTGTTAAAACAGGTACTTGGCCAAGTCACTTGCTTTTAATATGCCTGATGATACATTTTTTATCTTAGTTTTTATGTAATTCATTATTGAATTTACTGTAGTACGTGTAATGTATGTTTCTTGTTATTGCCTTTTACTGTGAAGCACTTTTTGACCCATGCCTGTGAAAAGTGCTATAGATAAAATGTACTTACTTACTTACTTACTATAGCATATAACATATTGGACTAGATCAGACAATAACACATAATATTGCAGTTACAACACTAAACACGTTAAAAACAAGATTTCAATCATATAGCATATAGTCTTTATTTATGTTTCAAATTACTCAAGAGAACCCCCTATTTTTCAGATGAATGATAATAATAATACTACTACTACTACTAATAATAATAATCACTCCTTGAACCAATTTCACAATATTCTGTATAACGCTGCTGTCAGGGTATGGGGCGGGGAAGGGTGTTTACTATCTTATGCTAGTGCGCACAGACTCCTCAGTCAATTAAAGCCAGGTAGTACTGGTATCAAAGGCTAGACCGTCTCTCTTTTTCTCTCTCTCTCTCTCTCTCTCTCTCTCTCTCTCTCTCTCTCTCTCCCCTCTGCACTCACTACACTGTTCTCTGGGCTCAACACTCCCACCCATAATGCCTTTCTTCTGCCAGAAAGCTGCTGGGCTCAGCTTTGAGGGAAGCATTCTCTGACTGTCTCTCAAGCTACAGTAACACACACCTACACACAGACACAGTTGCTCACTTTGCTATCCCTTGCAAACATGTAAATAACGAACACAAACATAAGGCCTTTTGCTTTAGCATAGCCAACATGCATGCGTTCAGTCGATGCTTAATGTGACTGGAAAAATAGTGCATTACACATGATAATATCAACATTTAGTGCAATGTTACAGTGTAACTACACCACAAAAACGTGTTAGTTGAAACTGATCAAGTATTTCTGTTTGATTAAGCACATATTAATGTTTGGTTAAGGGCGCTCTACAGGTTAGGCAAAGCAATTGTTTATGGTTAAATACTATCTTCTCAAGACTCAGTCAATCTCAGTTAGTCAATCAAGTTAGTCTTGCCTCTCTGTCAGTCAATTATGCTCTAAACTAAATGATTTGACTCCCTGCTTCCCGTCAATTTAATGTAATATAAATGCTACGCAAGATATTTCATAACACAATTGAAAATTTTTACCAGTTAATACAATTCCATACCTACCTCTTTTATTAAATGTGAGGTTATTGTGCTAACTATTTATGTAATTAGACACATAACCAGGTTTGGGTAGGTTACTTTTTAAATGTAATCCTTTACTTACTAGTTACCAGACTAAAATTATAATCAGTAATGTAACTTTTTTTTCATAATCTGATTACTTTCCATTACTTTTAGACTACTTCACGCCTAAACATTTTTCTTTGAAATGTCATCCAAAGCAATTTACTGCGTTGGTGCGCCAAACCTATCTAATTTTGTGACTGTTTATGTTGCTAAGAGGATCAGATTAAATTTGGACATTATTTCAATTATTGATTGACGTTAATGAAAAGGTATGTAAGAGAACAGGCAAATGTTTTATGAAATTTTCTTCTGCAAACTTCCCTTTAACATTTTGAAATATTCCTAGAAGTAATCATCTAATTAAAAGAATACCTGTAATCCGATTCCACTATTTTAGCTGGTAACTATAATGGATTACAGTTACTGTTTTTTATTTATTTAATTAATTACATGTAACTGATTACATGTAATCAGTTACTTCTTAGCCCTGCACATGACATATGACATTCAGATGCGGGTGCGTGTGTGTGCATCTTTCAGATGTATAGTGAATGCATTCTACATCTTGTTGCCAAGTGCATGCACACATATGCATGTATGCGTATGTAAGTGATGGGTGCCTACAGTATAATGCAATGCGCTTATATGCTTTTGGTCCCAGTGGGTGTGTTCACACTAGCGATAATAAATAATAAACAAAGTCTGAAAATAATAACCCTCCCTATTCACCAGCAATCCACTCCCTTTCCCTCCATGCACAAAGCCCTCTGTCCCCGTGCCTGTCTCTCCCCTTCCTTGGCAACAGCGCTGCCTTCTGGCAGCACAGAGGCTCGTATTTCGCTCTACATGAAATGAACAGTGACTGATTGTGATATTTTTGATATTTATTTATGTATTTATTGTGATTTAGTGTGTTTTGAATTTTGTAATTGATTTTTATAATTGACCTGTGAAGCCGAAGGCAAATTTCCACATCTTTGGACAATAAAGATGATGATGATGATGATAATCATGCATGAAAACTCCCACTGACAGAAGCCAATATTCGCCTCCCGTTCACTTCCATTCTATGCTAGTGAAGGAGCGATTTAATCCCTTGCTTCCTGTGGCAAAGCAAAATTGCATCTTCCCTTTCAACACAAATGAAATTTGACTGCTGAATTCACAGCCTCAACCAACATCATGGCCGTGTGTGAGGTTGACCTCACAGGGCTGCAATTGGATGTAGTTTTCTTAGTAAGGCAGGATGTAATGACAGAGACTTGGTTATTGCATTGTCTAACCAGAAATACTGTATGTCTAACCAACCGGCTTTGTACAATGTTCCTAATGATAACTGCAAACTGCCCCCTTGTAATGGTGGGAGCGGGCAAGGCAGGGATCAGGCGCAGGCTTCGTAGTAAGAAATAATATTTAATGGGAATGACACGCAAACACACACCACATGCGAAACAATAACCGACAAAGGAACAAACAGAAACCCCATCCTAAATACCAAAGCAAAACCCCCAGGTGCAAACGATAAACAATCAGTGCAAACACCCAAGGAGCGCTGGGGAAGTGCACGTCTGGAAACCGAGGGCGGGAGCACGCATGCCCCGGTAACGGTGGAGGCGCGGCCCAGACTGTTACACCCCTACACATTTTCCCGTCACAAAACACAACTGCTCTTGTCAAAACCGCTTATGTTATGTGTGACCTACAATTGCCCACACTACAACCAGGAAACGGAGTTCCATGTGTCTCAGCTCCTGCTCTGCCCATTTTAGCAAGACAAAATATGCATTTCTCATCAAAAGGCAGTGGTCTATTGCCTGGCCAGTTTTTCATTTGGGTATGTGTGACCTTTTTTGTCTGGTAATTTTATCTATAATAAATTAGTTAATTAAAATTCACGTGTTATTTTGACAGCCCTACAGTATATACTGGAGGTTAGCCCCTCCAGTATTTCGCAATGTTGCAATTGCAACTATTAATGCAAATTCAATAAATCCTCGCAAAATTTGCGCGACCTTGCAAATTTGTTACAAATTTAACACAGTTCCTTGTTTTATATTATGAATATGCAGACGTGCCAAATGAACACCTCATATTTACCAACAACAATTACACAATTCCTTAGTTCTGCACGAAAGCAGAGTTAAACCACATGTGGTGGGATGGCTCTGGCTGTAGCCAGTGCTTAAATTGGGATTTTGTATGTGAGGGACCTTCTTTTGTGATTATCACTGGCTATGATGTATCTCATTTGTTTTATTAGGCTGCCGCTACTCTAAGGGAGACATCTATTTATAGCAGCTTCAGCTTCAAATCAAACAAACAGCCTGCAAATTATAGGCCTACACCAGTTACCGTACATTATTTCATACGTTGATGTAAATGACAATGACAGTCTTCTCTAGGTCTTCTCTCAATAGAGCCGACCCCACTTTGTTTACTCGCGCGCCATTACTTGCGGTGTGTCAGTGTTTGCTACGTTCAGTGAAATTTCTTCTGAAAACGTTTGCAACATTATTTTTAAGCTATTTTCAAAGATGTTCGCTGCATATGAGCCTGGCGAGTTTTGCTCAGTAGCATGTAGCCTGCTCCAATTGTATCTATACAGTATGTAGGCTATATGAACTGCAGCAAAGCACAAATGACCGCTGTGATCGCTGTCCGAACGTAACTGTAAACATTTCACTGTCTTGAACACAGCCTGTTATCACCTGTCACTTGAGTTGAATGAAACCCTGGCAAAAGTGCAAAAGTTTGTAATACAGAGGTTTTAGACATACTAACCCGATTATTATAAATGTATAACGATGATACCTCTGGGAAAGGTGTTCCATTATATAATAACTAAATTATATAACTGACTCTCAATTCTTAATTTTAAACAGTTACTGAAAGTGTAGGCTACCGTTCAGTCACTGGAGCTCCAGCCCAATTTATACCCCGATTGTAGCCTATAACTGCTCACTGATGCTCTGTATGCTTAACTGCTCTGACCGATAAAAGCAAACGTATGTTGGCCAAAGCCTACCTGAAGTTGGTGTCCGCACGGACCTCACCGCACATTAACAGTGCATGTAGGCTATACAGAAGCCTACACGCCCACAAGGCGCTGATGCGTCCGCAAGAGAATGTTACGCGCTTGATAATAAAGAAGGGAAATTACTCTTCGTCAGACAATTCCTTTATTAAAATAGATTGTTCACGAGTCCCAAACCTCAAGTCGCAAACTCGAGTCCGTATCTTTATTTGATGGCAGAACCAGCGTAGCTCTAGAACTTCTGTTGGTGCACAGCGCATTGTTCCATTTGAAGAATAAGGCCGCATTGGCTGTGCCAACATATTTGATCAGAATTATTGCATTGTAAATCAGAAACCTACGATAAATATGTTAAGATGTGAAAAATCTGGCAAGTATAATACTATGTAATTATTACTTATTCACCAATACCTATAAAAGAGCATAGCTATAATAAATAATAATCTCACAAGTATAACATTATCTACTGACGTCTTGTTCACTTACAGTAACCCCCCTATACACAAATCAGGGAGTGCTCCTTTAAACCCGCTTTGAAGGTTTTCACAGCCAAGCCCATAGTAAACCACTGAAGCCAGGAGTCAGGGGAGGTATGTCGGGGACCAACTCCCCTTCATTAGATCTATATTGTTCAGTCAAATTACACTGAAGTACTTCACTCCTTCACTTAATCGACCCTGCTTTCTCTGTCTCTTCCCAGGGAGAATTGTTTGTCTAACACTATACCCTAAACCGGTGAATATTTGCCAGGGGACATTTGAGCCAAACAAATAAATGTGTAAGTGTCTGCGTGTGTCTGTGTGTGTTTGTTTGTGTGAATTCACACACACATTTATCATGGTTTTGTAGGATATGTGCAGTTAACATGTACACTGTAAACAGTGAATGAACATGCATGCACTAATAAAGCTGCGCTGTACTTTACCTCCAGCAAAGTTTTTTTGTTTATGTGATTATGTAAAGTATTTTATATATTTATATATTTTATGTAAGTACTTTAAGAAAAAACTTATAAGTTGTTTCTTGTTATATTTCCCCAATACATTTTCTGTTTGTAATTTACTGCCTCATAATACATTTTTAAAATGCCAATTAACTCATTACACACCACTTTAAGTGACCAAACCTTTACAAACATGAGATAAGACAAAACAAACTGCTACAGTTTGAGCCTTTCATATCATACATCTCCAAGTCCATAACAGTGCTGTGGATGTTCTACACCAGCTCCACAGTAAGAGTGCACAGCACATGGAATTAAGAATAATTTACAGAATAGACATAGAATAAAGAAACTAATCATTAGCTAATCACATCGGCTATATGTCGGGGGTGTGCTAGCCAATAAATAATGTCTTCGGTGATAAACATTGTGAAGTTGTTTAATTGGCAGTGCTGCGAAGATATTGCTTGGCAGTGTTACGGGGGTGCTATGGCCTTTCTTAGGGGTGCTTAAGCCCCCCCTAGCGCCGCCTCTTGTTTGCATATCATTGTTACCTGCTCCAGATGTGGCACGGCCTTCAAATGAGAGATTACTGATTTTGAATAACTTGAAAGTGGCTCTCCAGAGACGCATATAATCTGCAGTGTTACCGGTAGCTGCAAGGGGACCCCAGGACATTATGAGGAGCTAAGTAGCTATAGATGGTCTAGCCTGCATCCCCCAATGGCAGAGAAGAGATGCTTTGATCACAAGAGACATATATAGAAATATACAGTATAAATATACATATCATTCAAATACATACAAACACACTTCTGAGCAGTTCACTACAGTTTGTCACTTACACACAAACACAAACAAAGAAACGCAAATAAAAAATATTTACAGGTAATTACTTCAAATTACTTACTGTAAAATATTACAGTAGGCCTATATTGGATAATTTTAGGTAAAGACGAAAAGCTGGATAGCGCTCGTATTGCATTCCTGACATGCTTGCTTTGGAATCCTTTGAACGCTCTCATCTTGGCTGAACACACTGTTTTATTCAGAATATTTACCTTTGATCTATGGCATTGCGTGTCCCAGTGATAGACACCCTGGTGCCACCTTTAATCTCAGCAGGGAAAGCCCCCCCCCCCGCCATATCTGTCAACTACACCCACCTTTTACAGAAGTCATGGAATTCATACTTTTTAATGGGGTTTGTGAAATGTGGAAAAAGAAGGGGTTGATATTAGAGTGAGTGCTGGCTGCATTCCATGTCGCAAGGACACTGCGCGACGTTTGCCTAAAGAAGAAATGCGTCTGCACTTTTAAAAATGCATCACGAAATGACACAGATGGGGTCTCATCCATTGTGCATGAGCCACACAGCGGTGGACTCCAAAGTTGACATAAAATATAGAGTGAGTTGCTTAGCAGTCAAAGAAATGGCAACTTCACTTGAGGATAGGTGCAGCTGGCACTCTTAAGTGAAACTTGACAGCAAGACAAGCCCTTTAGCACAATTGCTAATTCTAGGGCTGAGTCATTTACTCTAATGACTTAATTCTGACACTTAACACACACAACAACAATACCCTAGCCTTCGCTATGTGTTTTCAATGTGTGGGCCAGAGTGTTACGCATGCAGTGTGGGCATAGCCTGGTTCTCTCTTTCTCTCTCCCTCCCATGATTACTGTAGAGGAGAAACAGGTGCGCAGAGCCAGGGCAGAGACACCTGTCTGTGCTCCATCTGCAACCAACCGCATATATAAGGCCAGCGCTCCCACACTTCTCTGCCAGATCATTAAACCGACATGTGTGGCCTGCCCTGATCTGACCCTGTCGTCCGTCCCTCCGTCCGGTGTCAGCCCTGCTCTGCCTGTTCTGTGGAGTAATCCACCCTCCCGCCTGTTCAGCACCAGCCCGTCTTCTGTCTGTCCTGCTTTCGTCCAGGTCCTACCCAGCTCTGATCTCAGTCTGCATGGCTTTAATAAAGTTCCTATAGCCGTGACTCGCTATCTCGTGTCCTTATGCGCCAAGTCTGCACTTGGGCTCACTAGTCCTGACACGGAGCTTCTGAGGGAGCACCCTATGGCATTGAACGGAGAGGTGTTTTTGTTTTGATCTTTCTCTTGAGTAACTTACTATACCTTTAAGGCATTGCATTGCATAATAAGCGCCTTGGTTTACTGTTCACTGCATGAAAGTACATTGCCACTTCACAAGTGTAACGTTAATGATCATCAGATGTTTCAGTGTTCTAGGTTGTTTTTAGTGTCATGCCAGACTCTAAATAGGTTTTACTATTAGGTGAACATATATCAAATATTAATTTGTGGGTCTGAAGTCAACAGTGTTGAACTTTAACCAAAGGAAATGTAAATAATTTGCCTGCTTTTTCTAGTTCAATAATTGGCCATGCTCAGTGTCACATGGTTAAACATTTTATTTTTCTATATTTTACATTGATTATAGTTTGTAAAGAGATTTAAAATACAACATGAACTATTATATTGTTGGTCTATAATGTATATTTGAAAATATAGTTTTGTTCATATGTGTAGTAAAGTTGGTGTTTATTTGGTGTGTTTTTTCTATTAATATCAATCATAACTAGTTCACAATAACAACATATTACTGTATACAATGAAGTGCGTTTTGTTTACATTGAGAAAGACCTTTTTGCTCCGATGAGCATCACTCTCATCTCCCAGAGTTGAGAACATTGTGGGTGTCTCTTAGACACATCTGTTCCGATTATGGAGACCCTGAAGGTGCACAGTGACTATAGCCATCTAATTGAATTGAGTGGAGAGGTAATTCTGTCAGAGAGCCCGGGTGGTTGGCAACAGCGCCAACTATTCCTCCAAAGCCTTCTCTTTACCTCCCCAGTGAAATACTGTGTGACAGTAAGAACAGATATACTATACCCTGTAGTGTGTGTGTACAGTACATGTGTGTGTTATGGCACTACATTATGTACAGCAAAATTACAATTTCAAATCTTTACACTTTTTGTTCAAAATCTAAAACAAAGCGGGATCGGGATCCCCCAGTCAGAGCTTGCTAATTTGGCTCAGGAAAGGGAAGTTTGGGGTTCCCTGCTGGAGCTGCTGGAGCTGCTGTCCCCGTGACCCGACTCCAGATAAGCTGATGAAGATGGATGGATGGATGGATCTAAAACAAAACATATTTAACATCAGGATAGAGGTGCAAGTTTTAGTTGTAGCGGGTTGTGGATACTTATGATTCAAAATGTTATTACGTCTCAAATATGAATACATTTGGGATGTATGAATTTCGATGTTTTCGTCGAGGCACCACTGTTATTTGGAGGCATAACAAAGGCTCATTATAGCTTACCCTTAGTTAGCTAAGCTATATTTGTAATTTTAAGTTATCAGAATAATTATTATATAACAATTTAGCATCAAAATCATCTATGTCTATCTAGTGTATGTTCTGTAGCCGTGAGACGTTTTAAGAGGATTGATTGTATAGTCTGGTATTCGATGAATAAATAACACATCCCGTATGCAAAGATAGTTTATTTAGACACACACACACACACACACACACTAGAATCTACTTTAATGTATAGTCATATTATACATACAAACAAACACTCAAATCTACTGGAATATCCGCATAGTTAATTTGGCCCCTTTATAAGGAAAATCCTATCATGGCTCACTAGGTTGTGGCCACCAATAGGGAAATACTTATGCTAAACAGCACATACCAACCAATATGGACATATTTGTGTGCAAGGCACACATGTTCAGCATCTGCTTGGCTGGTTATCGTTGTCTGCAAGGCAGTTTCAGATGCCTGCTTGTCCTGGCCCACGTGGGTCAGTTGGCCAGCATAGGAGCCGGAAGGCTCCATGTAGCTGCCCCCCCCCACACACACACACACACTTTTCTTGGTGTGTGGGGGCTCTGCAAGATTGGTATGGCCTGCTGGACGTGGTAGCGTTGGCCACGTCGCGCGTGGTTAGCTGCTAGCTGGACTTCAACAAAGAGAGCTTTATTCTCTCAGAGGTTAGAAGCTCAGAAATAGTGTCTGATAACATTCTTTTGCAAGGAAATTCTACATGCACTTTTGGTGTCTAAATTTTAATAGCATTGTAGTCAAAAAATGAACACACATGTGTAATACATCTATAAAAAAAGACATATATCACATATAACATATTTGTAATATTCATTGCCCTTAGCTGCACCCTTAGTTATAGAACATTTAAGTTAGGTAGACTTCATAGAGAGACAGTCGTTCTCGCTACCATAGCGGGCGAACACATAATTTAAATGAATTTCACACCTACTGGTGGAAGGCTATGCTAATTGCAGCCTCTTAACTGGTTATGAATCAGGTTAAAAATCATGTGAATTTGTAATTTATCGACACAAAACATGACATAATGGTTTGATCCCCCTTGTAACAATGTATTTTTATAATGTCCTATGCCTGTGAGGTGTGGAGGGATTTTGAGGTCTGGCCTCCATCTACTCCCTGCAGGAGTCGCTGTCATCAAAGCATCTCTGTGTTGCTTTGTCCTGGGAAGGAGGAACCATGGTGTTGTCTTTGCTTATCAGGAAATTCTAAAACATTTTGTTGTTATAAATACAAGATGGCTTCCCCATGTGATATGGTCCATAGGAAAAAAGGGGAGTGTTCTCCTTTTTGACAGAGCTGTGCTCCATCAGACAGGGACCTGTCAGACCCCAAGATTCAAGCCTTTATGGGGAGGGGTAGAGACGTGTGTTTGTGTTCCCTACATAGTATACACAACGGTATACAGAACACCTAAATTACTAAATCACATAAATGCCCTTTGACTGCCCTTTGTATTTCTCATGAATAAATGTTATATTGAGGCTCACCCACATTTCAAAGTGATACATGTATCGTGGTACTGTAATATCAGCACAGTGTAAATCCAACCATTCAATCTCTACTGAAAGCTCTCTTGACTCATGTGCATAGCTCTCTGTCAACACTGCCCATTCTTGACCTCAATGTCTACTCATTACTGGCTTACTTGTAAGACCAAAACCAGGGTTATCAACAAGCTCCACTTAATTAATTTTGTTTCGTCTTCCAAGTTAGATGTTAGGCGACGATCCCTGACCTTCTGTAAATCTGTGACTGTCATTAATATCTTATACATACAGATTATTTCTACAGCATTATAACACTTAAAGAATGATGTGTTCATGTTACATTCAATTACGTTATCATTCAGTGGGTTAATTGAAACCGAAGTCTGTTAGGTTTTTACATACACTAACATGCATTTTAATGCTACAAGATTCACCTGACCTAAACGTTAAGTTTAGGTCATTTTGGTTTGTTATTTATTTGAAACCAAACCAAAATCTTATTGACAGCACATGGGACCTTATTTACATGACAATGCTTGTTTAGATTGTAGCTGTAAAACAAGTAGAAGAAAAGACAACGTACGGTTTGCCATCTGCAAATGCATTCTTTGTGCTGAAATCCCTGATTTGACATTAAATAGGCAGCCCTCCGTGAGGCTGGCATCTTAACTTAGAATAACTTCTTGACATGGTGACAATGGCAGGGGCAACTCTCCCTATTCATGTGACCTGAATAGTATCTGTGGAGGCCACACTGTATTCTACTTGGTCAATAGCTGGAGTCAGCAGCTTCTGACTGGAGCACAGGTCAGAACCCTTGGACTTTCTCTTATGAAACCATTTTCATTTATTTTCTGTGAAGTGACCTTCTCAACAATGGCTGCTTCTTCGAGGGTAGGGATGTGGGCATCAAGCAGGCAACTCAGTTTGGTCGACCAGATAAGAGAGCCTTGGGGGATGTTGAGTATAAATGACGTGCACAACAATGCATACAGAAATGTACACATTAATTATGTCTAATCTGCAGTGCATCTTGGCAACCTTGAACTTGGAGTGTCTTCCCAAACCTGATCTATTAAAAACAAATAGTTAGTTTTGGGGCAATCTGTCTTAGGTTTACAGGAGCACTGCGAAGCAATGTGTTACCTGCTCCCCAACATAGTAACTGTATTCAGTGCAAGTCACTGTGGTTAAGTGTTAAATCTGACATGGTTACATCATTAAGTGTAAGTGCAGCATCAAATAATCACCTGATCTTGACAGATCTCATCAGTTGTATGAGGGAGCACATGCATAATGGCAGACCTCTCATTGGAGATTTCACCACGTGTACTCTTTATTTCTCTGCTATAATTCCATGTCTACACTATAGGTTCCACCTCTAACTAATGGGGTCTACTGGCATAGAATGTGCCCAGGGATCACCAACACACACATATATATAAAAAAAAAATATATA
>JAODUE010000128.1:0-35381 GCA_027564755.1 Amblyopsis hoosieri
TCCAAACTAGCCTGGGAACGTCTCGGGATCCCCCAGTCAGAGCTTGCTGATGTTGCTCGGGAAAGGGAAGTTTGGGGGCCCTTGCTGAAGCTGCTGCCCCCGAGACCCGACTCCGGATAAGCGGGAGAAGATGGATGGATGGATGGATGTTTGACTACTGTCTGTAAGATAAATTGCCCTTCCAGGGAATTAAAGGTTTACTCTACTATTCAAAGAGGTACATGGCTTATTATTGCTGCTATATAATCTTTACAGGACCAAGTGAAACCTATAGCACAACATGAGCTGATGTGATCGTGACAGTTAACCAGTGACAACACTGGTACATTGTCACTACCACATCACATACACAGTGCAGTATTGTCTAGGTACTTGTATGGTTAAGGGTACAATTGTGTGTCATGGCCAGATGGTGTCAGCAATATGCCAAGTTATACTATGCAGCTTTAAGGATAACGCTTAACAGTAACTGGCTCAACAGACTCTGTGTTCAGAAGAGCACGCACCACCCGTAAGCTCTGCTTCTTTGACCATTAATGCTACCTGTATCTGTATCTGTATGCCATTCCGGTCACTTCCCCTCCCTTGGTGTGTGTGTGTGTGCGCACGCACACACGTGCATGTGTGTGTGTAGGTCGGGGTACGTTACGACACATGGCAAGGATCATTACATCACAAACGCCCTGCGGCCATTGTCCTCAGCAACTGTGTTACCATGGCGCTCTCGCAAACAAGTAGACAGGTCCACAAACAAGCACAGCAAGAGAGAGAGAGAGAGAGAGAGAGAGAGAGAGAGAGGGAAGGGATATAAATATATAGGAAGAAAAAAACAAATAACGTTCAGTATATGAAAACAGAGTGACCGAGTTCAAAATATTAATATTGTCATGTTAAAATAATTGACATTTATATGACTGTGAGGTGACATTTTTTATTTAGAGGCAGTACAGTATATACAGCCAGAGGTCAGGTCAGGTCTCTGTGGTCTTTACCACTGCAAAACTTGTGGACTGGCATTTCTAGTCTTCACGTGAGGGCAGTGGATCTTCTCACAAAAAGGTTACGTATACAAAGATGACCTCTTGGTGAGTTCAGAGAGGACAGGCATCTCGGTTGTATTGCCAGCCAAAGCTCTCATAGTCATTCTTTCTTTCCTTTAAACCTTTACTGTAAAGCAGTGTTCCCACCACAATATGCAGTCAAATAAACATACACAAACTCTTATGTTCACCATTATATATATTGGCACGTATCTTTAAAATAGTTCTACTTTTTTATCATGTCAGAAATGTTTTAATATAATAATAATAATAATAATAATAAAATGAACATTCACACCTCCTCACACTATAACAAAAACAAACAACCTAACAAATGCATCATGTCTGTAAAAGCTAATAAATACCAAACACACAGTCAAACAAAATGGGTGTGACAACAGAAAAGTAGGACAAATAATGTTAAATTAGGAAGCAAGCAATGAACAGCGTGGGGCCTAACAAGCCAGAAAATGGAGTTCATCTTCTATTTTAATCTGCCTCTAATGCAAATCAAGTCTCATACAAATTCCACTCATGTAATGAAGACCAGGTGAAGAAATACATACATACAATAAAAACAGTATATTGTAAACCTTAAATAAATAAACACACACGCAAAATAACAATACAAGCAAAACATTTTTGAGATTGGTGCATACATATCTGCTTTCAGTATTAATTAGAATTTTCAATATTTATTATCCGTACGCCCTAGGAATCATTTTGCTGGCATGATGTTTTGTTTCCTCATGTAAAAGGATATTTTAATGCTTTTTAAATGGATACTTTCTCTTCAACGTTCAAAGTAAAACATTTGCCTATGTAAAACCATAAGTAATAAGTAAATATGTCATGACCATAAGTCATTGAGTATAGTATGCATATGTATGTATGTATGTACGTATGTATATTTATTTATTTATTCATGAATTTGCTTATTAATTGTATCATACTTTGATACAATTGATATAGTATCAAAGTATGTACTGTATGCTAAAATCAGATAATCTTTGTATTTTCTGGTTTAATACATTCAATATTGCTACTAATTTACAATACACTGACAAAAAGATAAACTGTACAACAAACTGTCTACATATACCTACTCACATTTGGCATTATTATATGATATTGACTAACATGAAAAAACATGCCTTCCTCTGTTAATGCAATTAGGTGGAACTAGTGTGGCTGCACAATTGTGGAGGAAGTCCAAGACATTAATTCACCAAACAGACCCATCTCTTCCACTTATAAGCACCCCTGTATACCTGTATGTATACCTCCATCTTGTGTTTCCAATAGCACTGCACCTACTAATAAACAATCCACTGTTGCATGCTGTGCCATGTTATTAACGCTTGATTCCATTGTAATCTCTGAAAAAGATCATTGATAGGTGTCCTCCATATTTCTTTACAGTCTGGCCTGTGGGATATCTACCACAGCGAGCATTGGAAAGCTGCTCTGCCCCCTGACTCTAAATCTCTACCGTGTGCCTGAGATAAGAGTGGAATTGAGTTATTGAGCGGATGGTTTAAGATATAAGCTCTCGCTAAAAGGATGCGCGGAAGATTCACAAGACGAGGCGATGGAATGGTGTTTCATTACGATGGTGCCCGCCTGGGCTTCACTGTTCTTTGTCTAATGGTGCCCCCACTAACCCAGGGTCAGGAGGTCGTCCTGGTAAGGCAAAGGCTGTTGGTGCTCTGGACTGCTAGCACACCATGGTCATATGCTACGGAAAGGCTCTTGCTACCAAAAATAAAATCTGCATTTCTCAACAGTGACGAAACAGTGAATATTTAAGAAATCAGTTGTAAAAGTTGCATTTAGTCACACATTGGGCTTGACAGATCCTGTGATGACCATGTTTTTTTTTTTTAAATATGAAATATATACGGCTCCACAGCAGCAATGACCACAATCTCCACTGAACGACTGGGCAATCACAAGCAGTTGAACTCTGTCTGCAATGTCATCTGGACTCAGGGGCAACATAATGACATGCTGTGGTGGAACACTTCAAACAAAGAACACATGTGGAGCGGCAAGGCCATATTTATTTCCCAGGCAGGTCACAAAAGCCCTTGGAAAAATGTATGGTATTTCAATCAATCCCAGCACGACTCACCATTAGCAGTGATAGTAGTTACTACAAATGAAATATCATTATTGGCATTTCGTTTGGCCATACTACTGTATCTGAGCACAATACAAGGGACACCCTGTGCACACCCGGCTGAGGCATGCATTATGTTTATGGACAAAAACATTGTGTGAGTAGTATTAATGAGGAACATTCGGTGAGTGAGATAAGAGTGATAAGAGATAAGAGTGTGAGTATTAAAAAAATAATAAAACTAAAACCCACAGCCACCATTTCCTTCAACATTAGGTGCAATATCACATGCCTGTTAAATATTGATTTAGTATAGGCCAAATGTTAAAGATTATTCAGGGAACCAAACACAGATGCATGTCTGGTCGAAACACCTAGTGCAGAACATACAACACACAACATGTCATGCTATTTTTAATACCTACACGGGTATTCAATTAAATACATATTCTTGGTAAACCCAGAATTCCATTTAAAGCAAGGAATATCTCTGTTGCACAGAACATGACAGCACATTACAGTAAATGTAGGCTTTTCTTCAGGTTAAGCATGATCATCGGATGGCGAAGCCGACGGCGAGGAAAGGTACAGTACACTAACTTGATTTCTCAGTCTGTCACTTATAAATAACATGCGAGTAAATAAAGTCTGTCACACCTCTGTTGTCTTAGCTTAGCTGTTGTTGAGTGAATTCATCAAATAAAATAACAGAAATTATTTAAAAACACGATTATATTCCCTAGAATTCACCCGCTTTAAAACGTAAGGAAATATATTTCAGCATGGACAGTGAAACAAAAATACCTGTTGAACCGTAGATGTGAGAAAAGAGAACTATACAGGAAATATGATTTAATATGGTATACTGCCCCTGTAACCCTCGAACACCATGGTGGACACCGGTGGTCAGGGAAGCCGCCCAAATGAAGAAGGAGGCCTTTCGGGATATGTTGTCCCGGAAGACTCTGGAGGCGGTTGCAAGGTACCGACGGGCCCGAAGGGCTGCAGCATCTGCCGTAGCATAAGCAAAACAGTGGGTGTGGGAGAGCTTCGGAGAAGCCATGGAGAAAGACTTTCAGTCAGCACAAAAGTGTTTCTGGAAAGCCATCCGCCACCTCAGGAGGAGGAAGCGGGGAACCATCCAAGCTGTGTACAGCAAGTATGGGGAGGTGGGACTGTGGGAGGTGCTGTGGGAGTATGGGGTGAGGGGGTTCCTTTTAAGGGCAATCAAATCCTTGTATGTCCAAAGCGAGAGCTGTGTACGGATTCTCTGCAGTAAGCTGGACTCGTTTCAGGTAGGGGTTGGTCTCCGCCAGGGCTGTGCTTTGTCACCAATCCTGTTTGTGATAATCATGGACAATATATCAAGGCGTAGTCATGGTGGGGAGGGGTTGCAGTTTAGTAGCCTGGGGATCTCATCGCTGCTTTTTGCAGATGATGTGGTCCTGATGACATCATCGGTCCGGGATCTCCAGCACTCATTGGATCGGTTCACATCTGAGTGTGAAGCGGCTGGGATGAGGATTAGCACCGCTAAATCTGAGGCCATGGTTCTCAGACGAAAACCGATGGAGTGCCTACTCCAGGTGGGAAATGAGTCCTTACACCAAGTGAAGGAGTTTAAGTACCTCAGGGTCTTGTTCGCGAGTGAGGGGACTATGGAGCGGGAGTTTGGCCGGAGAATAGGAGCAGCGGGAGCGGTATTGCAATCACTTTATTGCACCGTTGTGACGAAACTACCGGGCAATATTTGTTCTTACCCTCACCTATGGTCATGAAGGGTGGGTCATGACCGAAAGAACAAGATCACGGGTACAAGCGGCTGAAATGGGTTTTCTCCCTTAGAGATAGGGTGAGAAGCTCAGCTATCCGTGAGGAACTCGGAGTAGAGCCGCTGCTCCTTTGCGTTGAAAGGAGCCAGTTGATGTGGTATGGGCATCTGGTAAGGATGCACCCTGGGCGCTCTCCTTGGGAGGTGTTCCAGACACGTCCAACTGGGAAGAGGCCTGGGGGAAGACCCAGGACTAGGTGGAGAGATTATATCTTCACACTGGCCTGGGAACACCTCGGTATCCCCTAGTCAGAGCTTGCTAATGTGGCTCGGGAAAGGGAGGTTTGGGGTCCCCTACTGAAGCTGCTGCCCCCGCGACCCGACTCTGGATAAGCGGATAAAGATGGATGGATGGATGGATGGATGGATGATATACTGTACACACAGTGCCCATAGAGCGTTAGTTAGCTTTCTGGGGAGCTTTCCATGGTCCTGAACCGCCCAGCAAAGAGAATGGAGCTGTCCACTGCTCTCTCTGCCTTGGATTTCCAGACAGCATTCAACCCCCTTTGTTAGTGTACCCCATCCTGCCACATTATGCCCCTCTCTTCCCATCAAAGCCACACTCTGACAAGGCTGCGAGGCTGCAGTGTGTTACAACATCTTCCTGACGAGTATAATTGCATGCTACCAATGCCGGGCCCCTTTGTCTGGCTGGATGGTGTCAGATGTTCCTTTCACTCAAGCTGCACAGAACAGACATTTTTATCCATCAGAGTGACAGGGTTTTGTTGAATGTCACAGGAAAAGTCTTGATGCATCACAACAATGACAATGCCATTTACTACAGCAATATTGAGAGGATAAGCCAAGCCAAGGGTAGATTGTGAGGATAAACAGTTCGTTTGCTGTGAAAGTTGTACACATTCATTAACTTGTCATGAAACACCATGCTAGATTTGTAAAAAAAAGATCTTAGCATGCTTATTAACCACACTGCCTAAATCTTAACCCTATGTCTCTTTTGGGATTACACTTAAACATTAGTGCATACATTATTTGTTTTGTGTTGATCATGTCAAATGCCCTCATGCTTGTTTTTGTCTTGACAGGTTTGCCATAATGCCTTGCTCAAGAGCACATTATGAGTTTTCCTGTGAAGGAATGTGCTTTGCAAATAAAAATATCTACCTGAATGTCATCCCAGTATATGTCACAGTCAACTCCTTCCTCATACCTTTTGTAATGTCTTTAAATGGGTTAATGTCAAGGTGACACATTACTTAATAGTATGCCACTTGCTTTGTTTTCACGCAGGCAATCATTTTGAGAGTGTCTGAATGACATTTCTAGTCAAGTGGGTGTATATGCTAATGTTCTTGATAACCCCCATCTGAATATTAAACAGTATATGGTTCCAGACCGACATTCTACACGTCTGAGCCGCTATATGCACAATTTAGCAGGCACAACCTCATTTCCACCTTATGATGGAAAACAAACCATAAAGATGTTGAGTTAACACATCAGCTGTCCCCTGTCACCTATAGCTTCCGTCCCTGGATATACTTTGACGTTAGCATTTATAAGATACGCACGGGGAAGCCAGAAATTGTTCGGTTTAGTGCTTAAACATTCATATTTACCCTATGCCATTGACAGGTCCTGTCTGTGCACTTATGTTCCAAGATGTCTTTCTATGTCAAATTAGTCACTGGTTTCTATTTCCAGTTACAATGTTTATGCCAAAGGCAGCAATAGAAAGAAATGAGGAGGATTTACTACATGAAAAAGGGAACAACTGCAACATTTTAATGTATTCCATAAACTGATATTATTAGCTTCTAGTGGTAGAGAAATACCATTTGAGTCAGGCAAATGCAGAGCTAAACTGCACAAAAGGGGTCAGTGAAATCTCTCTGGTGTGCCGACTTGGGCATGAGCAGTCAGTATGGACCCTTGGATTCTGTTCTCCACAGGGCTCTGAGCGGCAGCTCCCCGAAACATCACGGTAATCATTTTTACAGCCCTTACTTAATTAAAATGTCACATCCACTGTAGCAATGTACAGCAGAGTTCTCTGCAAATTAAAAAGAAATTAGGCTGGCAGATGTGGCCTTAATGGCTTAATCATGCCTTTACTTTGGTGCCAATAAAGTGTAGCCATAGCTGAATATTGTTCAAATCTCACATTGATGAGTAATGCCTAAAAAACAATTTCATATGCAAATTTCCAGATAACAGATGCTTTACGTTTTCTGAAACAAGCCAATGAAATCTCAGTTTCTGACAACAACAATAAAAAATATGCATAATAACCTGCAATTCTGCATAATAACAAGTCCTTCTGTGTGCAGATGTCCACTTCTCCGTCGAATACGTCCAGTATTACAACTGCACGTACACACACACACACATACACATACACCAGTGTCATTCCACCAACTGTATATAAATGCAATACCAGGTGGTCGTTTATACGCCAACTTGCTAAACTATCCAGCTGTGTTGGAAGTAGGTTGCTCTGAAGTACCATGTTGAGTTTGCACAGCTATTGCATGTGTGTGTACATTAGCAAAACTGTTATTGCCATTTTACTTCAACTCATATGAAGCCTTATATTATATAAGATGTATATGTCTTATTTAGACTTGGTGGGATATATTTGCTTGTTTATTTTGGAGGTTACACTCACGTTCAATATGCCATGAGTACCAATGGATCAGAGCTAATATTTTCTTAAAGGGTTTAAAATATTCCTCCCTCGAA
Organism: Amblyopsis hoosieri; assembly: GCA_027564755.1. Lineage (NCBI taxonomy): Eukaryota > Metazoa > Chordata > Actinopteri > Percopsiformes > Amblyopsidae > Amblyopsis > Amblyopsis hoosieri. Next base: position 7,703 of record JAODUE010000128.1, read on the forward strand.
TCTCCCTATATACTTTGCGAAAGCACAGACCTCCTCTCACATACCGAGCCTCCTGAAAACATCCAACAGCCGCACTGTAGATTTACCTTTATTCCTCAAAGTGATAAATCCGCAAAAGATTTGCATGTTCTCGGATACTCTATATCCTTCCACCATCTCCGTGTGTTTATCTTTCCTCTCTGCTCGCCACCAGAGCTCTCTCTCCTCAAAGTGGAATCTTGACAATGAATGTAGTGAGACTAAATTAGGGGACCCAATTTGAAGCAGCGCCACTTCACTGATAAGCCATAGCAGTGATCTGTGAGAGCACTCAGGGTCTGGCGCCATTATGACAATACGGAGGAATCAAGCACATGAAAAGGGATGGGGTGGTGACAGGACGAATCAGATGGGCAGAGTGGGAAGAAAAAAAAACAATCTGAAGTCTAATTGTGTTACGCCTCACGGCAGCAGAGGCCGTGTGCGAGACACATTTTCTTTCAACGCGACGCTCGGCCCTTTCCTCCGACGTGATCGCATTCATTTCCAAACGGTCCCAATCTTTCCTGCCACATCCTCCCCCCAGCTGCACATATTGAAAGCGTGACAAGAAAGGCAAATGGGCGAAAACTTAAGCGCCACTGCTATCATAGATCTTGTCGGGAATGTGCAGCACAGCGCTGGCATTTAAGCATGTTGGTTGGATGTGTCTGGCACCATACTAGTCATCGTTGCCCTTTGGGAGGGAAATGTCACTTCAATGGCTCATAGCACACAGGACGATCCAGAAGGAAGTACAATTAGTTCTGCGTTCTGTTTTCTTTAAAAGACAGGGCATTCTTACCCACAGAGATAGGGCACATCCTAAACCGTGTCCTTAACAAAATCTTGTGATTTGGCAAGTGTGCGCCCATTAACGTAGTAAGTAAACAGACAACCACATACATGCAAAATACATGAGATACTGTACTGTATGTGGCAGTAGGTGAGACACAGCCTTGTTCTTAGACAGCTTCACACGTTTAGCAGGTGTGTAAAGTGAATCATGCTTATATGTGATGTGAATAACCTTCTCAAGTCTTCTTTTCATCTCAGAAAGTTTGATTATATAGAGTGCACTGTCCACAGCTAGATAGTATATATACGGAAAGGCAGAGGGAGTCAAGTTTATGCATACATACAAACATAGATGTACAGTCGGCTACTAGTAATGTTTTCACTTGCTGTGGATTTATGTGACCCGTTTGCCACCTCCTCATGTATTACACATGCAATCTATCAGCATGCAATCTATATTGTTGATTTCCTTATCTTTAACGATTATATAACATATCATTATATGACAATAATAGTTTTAGACGAATTAGATAAAATGATGCAAATATGTGTGAATTGTGACATACCTGCTGGGTCCACACAGAGGTTTTGGAATAAGGAGACCCCCTTCACAACCCCTGGTTCCACGCGGTTCAAAGGTTACTTACTCCGAGCTCTGGAAGAAAAAGACAAGGAACACAAGTCTAAGCTGACTTGGGACAGCAAGCTTACAGACTAGGTGCCGTGGCAGATGCCCAGCGAGGCACAAACTAAAGTGGAGTCAGCGATTGTAAGCTAATAGACTTTTTGTCAAATGTACTGAATATATCCTTATGGTATGCTATCTGCTTGTGTGTAATCTAGTGGTTTTATACAGCTCTGGCTCTACAGTATATTTGATAATGCAAACAAAGTGGTGCGGACCGTACCATACAAAACTACCCTTGGCAACGCACATCCAGTTTGGGGGGTGGATCAAGCTCAAATATAAAATAAAATAAAAATCTTTCTCCATCATTGCTGATTTTACCTTTAATACCCTTGAAGTTATGTCAGTAGAAGGCAGAGCATTAGCTAACCCAAAGCCAGAAGAAAAATCCCCCCTTGACATATACACATTATCTACCTTCCCCGCTTGGGTAACTTGGTCATTTTTCTGCCTAAGCGGCTGACACACGATGGCTCATTAAGCCGCCAGCTAACTTGGAAATGCAACCGAGCTGACACAGGCATCTGCAGTTCTTTCCATTATTTGTTGTCTACTGTAAATGGTATAGTTCAATCAGTATATTAACGCAACATCTGTGTCTACAACCTTCAAAGATGGTGGCCATATGCAGAATGTTAATGTGTAATTAGAGTGCAGCTTCCATCAGATGTGGATTGCTTAATATATGCATACGTTTGTTGTTATCTTGATCTTTCTCAGTAGAGAACCTGTACTTTCCATTGCAAAGAACTTGGTACTGCAAACACACAGATACCATGTATGAAGTAGTTAATTTGCAAAAAGAAATAATAAAGTAAAAGCATAACATAAACTTGTCACTCCAAAATGAACATCTTGAGAGAGTACATGGCATGGCATGTTAATTGATGACAGTGAATAGGAAGCATTTGTTGTGACATCTTTTGTTGATACTAAATCAAACGTGTTAGAAAAACACAACTACCAAAGTGATTCTGGCATAGCAAATCAATGAAACAGAACAATCAACAGCTTTAAACACAATGTATACAGTAGTCAGTTTGTATGGAGTCATGTTAATTTGTAAAGTATTTGATATTGGAATAAATACTATATACTATCGTATAATATATTGTATATTGTGGGATTGTAGAATAAAGGATTTAAAAATAACAACAAAAATGTGAAACTAAAACCAATAAAAGTTATGATCATATAAAGTGTAAAGATAACTTAAATATCAAATAAATAAATGAAAAATAAATAACAAAGCACTTACTGCAGTATACTATACTGTAAATTATATATTATACTGTGCACAAAATGGAAGCCAATAGATCAGACCCAGATAAAGTACACTTTTACTAATAATGTAAATTATGATTGTCCCTTTCAAATAAAACACATGAATCCTCAAAGCAGCTCAAAATGGCTAACCTCTCCCACCAACTTAACAGCGTTTCTGATTCCAACCCACCCACTGATCACAGTAATTCTCTGTTGAAGGATTTGTGCTCTGCGGTAGAGGGATTGTTCGGTGGCAAAATGAGCGCAGCTTAATTGGAGCACAGACTTAATGAGGACCCCCAGAGGATTGCGATCAGTGGCTTAGAAATGGTCCAGGTAGCGGTAGACACGGGTGAAAAGGATCAGCTTTGCAGCCTTCCAAATTGAGTTGACGGCATTGAATGGTGCCAAAGCCGTAACGTCTCAAAATGTTTCCCTGGACTTGTTTTATCCTTTCTTTAGAGGGGTCTCTGGAGAGAGCTGAACGCAAACTGAGAGAAACAAAATATATATGGGGGCTTTGGACGCAACGGTATTCTTCCCCAGTTGTTGCTACTGTTCCTTACCTGAAACAAACAAATTGTTTGCCCAATTTTCCATGTGTGATCATCACACCATCTAATCAAATCCATCAAAGCACACATACGCATATGCACAAAAACATAAAGTACACTGGACAGCTCTGGTACATTTTAAGTACCGTATTAGCTGAGGTCTTAAGGGAAAGATAAAACTGAAAAGTCAAAACACACAAGCACACATACACAACATGTTGGCAATGGCATTGACCCGAGGCTCATAGCAGATAACCCTCCAGTCACTGGATCTCTGGACAGAGTTAATACCTCTGAGGAGCCCATTTCCACTTGACAGCTATGTACATCAGACATGACTGACGGATATAAATGGGCAATCTTAAAATCAATCAATCTGGATGCTGTTCCTTACCGGGAACAAAAGGCCACACTTTAAATAAGGTTAATTTTAGCTCCACTGAACTGTCCAGTGTATACAGTACACATATTCAATTACAGGCATGCCTGAAGACCCAAAACAGGACAGAATTAATCTGTTGCTCTGCAACAGAATTAAAGTTTTATTTTGTTTAGACTAGATTTTATTAATCACAATTTACTACTTTGACACATTGTTTAATCCCCACCTCTGTTGGGGATTAAACTGTCTGGATTATCGTTCACTTGCCCCTTTCCTGGGGCAACGGCTTAATAGATTCAAGTACAAGGTCAGCTAAATAACCTTCTAATGATCCCTTATGAAGGAAACATTGGCCAACAAGGCTCAGTTAAGTTATTGTCTTTCCGCTCCCTATGTCTCTCTGCACCCTTGATCAGAGGCAGATATACAGGCTTGGAACAAGGTACCCTGGTTGTGGCATGGCGCATAATCTCTAGACCAAGGTTCCAACAATCCGGGTCTAATGCTGCCCGTCTGTCCTCGTGACATGGAGAAGATTTCTGGAACACGATAAAGCCCTCTCAATCTCTGCTTCTCTCTTCTATGTTAAGTCTGTGTTGTACATCACTGCTTCCCCCCAATACATTGGATATGTGAAATGACATTCCACCGTGAATTATCTCACAATCTAATACTGTGGTTTTCAAGGCCAGCTAGTGATGTTCAGCTACAGAACAGCCCCCCCCCCCCCCAACACCTCCCCCTCCACCTGCAGATACGCCGGGAATCATCGCTGATGATAATGTCACGGTCACCATCATGGTTTCATTACACAGAGCAGTCTGGGAGTCTGGACATGAGCCACACATTGACCGACTGACGAGCGCACGCTGAATAGTGGATCAACTGTGCTGATCCACATCTCAATTGAACCGCACGCACAACCAGGAGCATAGGCAGCAATCGGTTGCACTTTTGCCCCTGCGCACCTTCCAAGAGTATGTTATAGTGGGCTGAAATAGCAACGTCAACTTTTAGACACACTGTGTCGCACATCTATGTAAAAGCCAGAGGCGGTGGCATCAAATAACCACAGTGACATGCCTTCCCCTGACCACAACGCTCCTCTTAGTGAAAATGTGTGCCCGAATAAGGTAAACTGATTTACTGTAATCCTGCCACACAGTACATCTGGGTTATACACCTGCTGCTGGCATATTTTGTGCCTCATTTCACATTGCAAGGTTGTATTTTTTTTTTGTATAACTATAAATATATGACACGCTATTCCAATAGAACTCATCGACATTTACAAGTAGACGTAAGTAAGACGTAAAAAACACACACTGGAGAATTTGGAAGATGGGGATAGTAAAACAAATATTTGAGGATCAGATGTAAATGTGGCCTCGCTGCATGCGAGCACGAAGGCACAGCCGAGACCCCAGAGCAGCGCCTGGCAAACCTTTTTGAAGTATCTTACCCCCGCGCACTTCTTTTTCATCTGTTTGTCTTCAAAGAGAATAAAGTATAGAGTAGTGAGAAATCAATCTCTGGCTAAATACAGTAGAAAATGTGCATTGAAGCATGGGAACATGCAGATTAATAGTCAAAAAGGTCACAGGGAAATCACAGAAAAGAACGTCCGGCAAACTGCTTTGGTGAAACTAAAGGGAAATAAGCCTGCAGCCACTGTCAGCATCAGGAATGCAAATACATGGGCAGGAGGGAAGCTTCATTGGCTATGTACCCCCAACAGAACATTAATAAGAAAATAAAAAGGGCATCTAAAAAGAGTAGGGTGTACATGAAAGGAACAGAAACAATGTGGCTTGTGGTCGGACCAACAGCATGTAAAACATTTCAAGAGACAACGCTTTTAGAGAAGGCTAGAGTAGAAGGAGGGAATACACTGTCCTCAATCTGAGGGCTCAGTGAGAAGCAAACTTTAATGTCATATGAATGCTTCCCTAAACTGAGGTTTACGATGTTATTGCTCAAAGCGCTTTAGTCAGACTCTCACCATGCACCAACCCGGGGGCTATCTTTTATTAGGGCTGTTTTGTACCGCGGTCAGATCCATGGCCTTTAAGACACTGTCTTACCCTTCTTACAGAGCCTTGCTAAAGGGCTGCTACTGCAGCAACTGTCGGGGCTAAAGTGAGACAGATATTTTAAATGAAATGCTACTCCCTGGCATGAAAGATACGGTACAGGGAAAAGGTGTGTGAAATGCTGAAAGTCGCACTGTAGCTCAAAAGGACGGATATAGAAGAATTCAAGTCAGCAAATCTGTCCGAGTGCCTCACTGGTTCTGAATACAAAAGCAGTCGAGGAATAATGTTTTAATGAGACATGATATGATCCTCTCTGCTATCACGGCATACCACAATGTAAAATATCCAGGAAAATAAGAAATGTTTAAACTTCACTTAAATAAAATCACAATACTAAAGTAGGTAATCGAGCGATGCTTTTGTTCAAGCAAATCAAAAAACATGATTGGAACCTTGTGCAGCCGCATCACATTAATGATTCTGCCTTCTGAATAAAAACAAAAATGACTTATATGACGCTTTAGTGTTGCAGGATGTGTCTATACCGTCTGTAGCGTAAAATGACAGCAGCATACTAATGACTAGATGCACCTTGTCTTGGACAATGACAAATGACACGTTTACAACAGAACACACTCTAACAGAACAGTGCTATTTTGTATTAAAGAACGACACACTACAGCAGGCTTATACAATTGGCGGCATGCGGGCCAAATGCGGCCCACCTACTGCCCCCATGTGGCCCATGAAGGGATTGCACCCTTAACCACTATACATTAGCTCAATATTCTGTATAACCACAATATCAATCAAGTCAATATATTACTGTAAATGTGTTATTATTAACTGTTCTACAGCCAATACATCATGGCATGGCATTACATGTAATGTAGTAGTCCAGACATAATAATCAACGCCATGAAATTAGTGACATAAGTGTGCACATAGCTCCCGTAGCTCCTGTTAGTGAGGATAATGGTTGGGTATGGTGCTAGTCACATTTGAACCCATACCGGTAGGAATATCTGGAATTTGGTGCCAATAGTCTACCCAATGTCTTTGTCTTTACTTTGTCTAACAAATGTCATTTCAGTAGTAGAACACCGCATTGCACACTGGACGCATGTGGGCGTGACTGCTATTTTGTTGTGCAAAAGCCCATAAGGCCATGTGAGACTTGGAATAAGTGGCATCCTATAATTGTATAGAAAACCTTCACCATTGACTTGACACATTGAACATTAACCAAGCAGCAGGGTGGTTGCTCTCGATGTCTCACTCTCGTAGACGCTCACGTAAATAATTGCCGAAAATATGTGGCCCACCTACAGTTTCTCTTGTTTAAATCTGGCCCACCTGAATTTGTAATTGAATAGCCCTGCACTACAGTAAAAAGTCGTCATTTCATGGACCCTGAGCCTTTCAGGGAATGGAAGCACAGCTGTCTAATGTTACAAGATAGCTGGAATTACCTTCGTTTGTTCGTTAGTTTTTGCTTCCTGTCTTTTGAATTTTTTAACGTTCCTGATAAATCAAATGGCATAAAATCTCTAAAAACCTGGTCTACCGTATTTGCATTGTCTGCCATAATGCATAAAAAGCAGTTAAAATATTAGCTAGTTATCACAAAACATATGTAATGACCATGCAAATTGAGAACACTACACTGTACAGTACAGTTACAAACAAATGTATTATTTATAACAGCTATGAAATAATGCAATAGTCCAACCATCTCACTCTGCTGCATCAAGCAGTCTGATGACATACTGTGCTGTTGTGTGCTGTAGTAGTAGTAGTATCAATTTTTTTATGAGACACTTACAGATACAGTATGATTTTGTGCGCCATTGTGCATTTGTGCGACCTATGTGAAGTTAGGTTTCGCTCTGTTTTAATTGTTTTCTTCACTGGCCTACAATGGAAATTAGCTATTAGTTAAATCTTGAACTCAAATTTCCTCTCTTTATGAGAATAATGCATTTTGTACATGCTTCTTGATACTAACTAAATTGAATAAATATACTGTTAAATGATGAATGAATAAACAGTTTGAGAAGGGAAAGTGCAGTATACACTTCGTAATGGCTGAATATCACCATTTTCATGAGTAGTCTACACTTTGGTAAACATCTCATGATTGTATATAATTATTGTAGGGGGAAGATGTGCTTCACGTGTAGTCTAGGTAGAAATAAAAATAAAACAATACACAGATACATTTGTCATTTCATAGATATATCTAGCAGTTGGTCGACTGCTCCAATCTCGACAGCGGCACATTATAATCAGTAAGTAGTACACATATAGAATCTTCTAGCATTTCCCAGATCACAACAGACATTGGTGGCGAACACGGGCATACCCTGCAGGGGGGGCTATTTTTGAACAGTGATTTGTAACTCATGTTCTCCTCAATCCCAAATGTCACTGGCTGCTCTAGGGCCTCCTCCCTTCTTTGACTCACTTACTGTTACGGGGCTCACACAAAAGCAGTGCGTAAACCTGAAAGTGTGCCCGCACACGTGACACTGATTAGAGGAAGGGAATAACACACGTTTCAGTGCCTGCCTTCCTGTAGGTCACTTCCATGTTGAGGCATGCAGTAGCACACACACACACACAATCACAAACATATCTCTGCTTCTAAGCCCTCTTTCTTTCATGCACCCGCACACTTGCGTTCCACGCCATCCACTCCAGGCTTCCTTCTTTAATCACGTGCACACATGTGCGCGTCGCCGGCGTAGCGCAATTAGCCGAGGGAGGTATTTGAGCACGCTGGCCTGCAGTCCTCACACCCTGCCACACACGAGACTGGCTGAGGCTTCGGGTCCCTGATGGGATAACACATGCCACCAAATCCACAGTTAATTGGATGCTTTCTTCACAGCAGCCCTGTGGAAAACAGCAGCGGGCAAATAACAAGGCTAAGACGAGCTTCAAGGGAGAACGAGGGCAGATAGGCAAGATAACCAAAAGCCACAGAGCACACACTACTACCATCCGCTGTACACTGTGGTTAGATAACAACTGCTCTTTGAATGCATAATCCCCAGAATTCCGCTAAACTGATTATCCTTCCCATGCTCAACAGCTGGCACCTTAGCCCAATTTGTCCAGCTTGAAAATGCTAAGCAGAATCCCGTCTGACACATTGTTTGTGCCAAGTGGACATTGTGTGTGCACAAAATGGTCGGCGGGCCAAGGATTTCTCGTGATCATTAACGTTTCTAGCCGAAGCCAACTGAGGAGGGGAAGAATCACACAGACAGTCTCTTTTTTATTTTATTGTTTTCTTTAAGATGTTGACTAGTTTCTAGTTGTCTAAGATGCCGTCCATTTGTTTTGTACTTAATGCCAATAGATATAATATTAAGACTTATTTGGCACATAGTACTTTCGATAAAATTTTGAGTTAGAGGGTGCGGTAGCATAATGATAAACTCCTAAACTTCAAATAACTAGGGATAATCAGCTTCTCTGTCCTTGAAAATGTATCTGAATATGTCGCACAGATGCACAGTAATTGGCAGGTACAATACATATTTGTACTGCAAGCGCTCGTAAACAGTTTCAGATTGAATGTAAGCAATACGAAGCAGCACAACCTTGCTCCTCAACTGCGGAATTAAAAAACGTGAACTCCAGCAGATGTCAATGCCAACGAACCTTTTCACAGCTAAAACAAACTTTATATTAGCTTCCTGTCTGTTGTGCCTACCTAGCAGGGCACAGATTCATGTTGCAGCTCTGTGCTTAACATGGATGCAGGACGTGTGGGAAGTGATCTGACAGGCTGTGATAGTGAAAGACACATGACACAGTGGAAAGTAATAGTGACTTAACTGTTGGGCAGAAGTGACCCACACAGCTTGGCCCCGCTCTTTTGAAAGTTATGGTCATTAGGCAAAGCCCAGCGAGGACAAGGCAGGAATAGAAACATTGTTTACCCAGCAGCCTGCATTTTCCGAACTCAATTTTCAATGCCTCAGAATTTGCATAGCCAAACACACATATATTTGCATTGCTTTCGTTGAGCATTTCTATTGCTTACTGAGTGGATGTCATCTATATTCAATGCCTTCTGATGATCAGCCAAATAAAAATAGCAATCACACTGTATATGTGGAATGTGGTGACAGTCTCACAACCAGAAGGTCACCGATTCATTCTCTGCGCCAACCAATTTGTCTTCCTGTTGGAGTGTCCTTGAGCAAAACACTAACCGGCTGTGTGCATTATTGAAATGCCTTAGTATCTCTGTAGTATCTCTGTCGTGAGCTATAGGATGCTTCTTCTTGCCATATAAATAAATATAAAAGGACTACAGAAATACAGCAGTAATAATGCGTGTGCTTTAAATATTTCAGTACATTTTCTAATGTTTTCTAATAATTTTGATGAGTTTCTTTCTACAGTAAGTAAAATGTTCATTTTCATAAGTCTTGTGAAAATGTAATTTCATGTATGGTTAAAAGGATGACCTATTTGGCATTTGGCATAGAACCTATTGGTATTCATTTTGAATGCAATGTTATTGCATATAGTACTGTATACATCATTATTTGCACTTTAGCCATGTCTATGATGGAGCTTCAGTGAAACTATGTCCCTTTCTGACTGTAAGTAAAGGAATGTAAATGCATTATGCAACATGCCTAGCTTGGCACGTTGCATAATGCATTTACAGTATGTGTCTATTATGGTGACTTTGGGGGTGTGTCTCCACATGCAACACAATGCATTATTCAACATGCTTAATGTCTGCGATTCCATGCGTGACCCATAGACTTCACACAAATATTCTACTGTCAAACTCCATACCTGTAGTTTGTGCAAATGTGTTGGCTACTTCTGCAACACTCATGAATCTCTGCCCTCAGGAATCTATATTATTTGTTATTTGTAGGATGATACATTTGAAAAAGAGAAAAAGTGTCTTATGCAAGGGTTTAATTAATGCAAAACAGATGTCAGATTAGGTCACGTATTTCATTGGTTGAAATCTGCATTACCATCAAAGCTACTGGTGATTAATCTTACTGTATGTCACGCTGACGTCCCGCGGCAGGGCCGCGCCCTCCGGTCTGGCGCGCTCTCGCGCACCGTCCCTGGCGTACTGACAGCCGATCTGTGACAGGTGGCAATCAGGGCCTCCCGCACCTGTTCCTCATTCCTTGATTGTTCCCCTGTCTTTTATATTCTGTTAATTTGTTCTTGGTTATTGTTTGTATCAAGCCAAGTTGTGTTTCATGTATAGTTGTCATTAAATCTATTTTCATTTTCGTACCTTCGTTCTCACGCTAGTTTGTTACACTGTACTCCTTTCAAGCTTTTGCAATTATTTTTATGTTTTGTATAGTTTTCTAAATAACAAATACTCTGCTGTTTTTTTGCTGCCTCATCTGTCAGGGAAGATCTGATCGAAACATTTCGGCTAAAGAGTTCATCTGCAGACAGAAATGGTGTTTGCAAAAATGTCAGACGATTTAAATTCTCCAAGTCTTCAATCTAGACTTCTCCTGTTCTATTCTCTCAGCCCTGGTTACGGTTGACAGCAGCTGCCAGTGTTGGTAAAGGTTCTGCATAAGTCAGTGAAATACCAAATGAGCCCAGAGGTTCATGTGTTCAGAATACACTTAATGCCATCTAAACTACAGAAGGGTTGGGGTTTTATCGTTTATAGTTAGACAGCCAAGATGCATTTTTCAATTTCCTCTGTCCTAGGTAGAAATCAATTGGCTTATCGCTGAATGCACTGTGGATTGCTTTTGGCTGGTCTGATAAGAAAAGTGCTTCACGTTGGAGTTTCAAGTCACAGATTTCCCCTATTTTCGGTTGTTCTAATTCCTGTATGATCAAAAGCCAGTTATGGCAAGAGGCTGTGACATAAAACGATGCAATATGATGTCATAATATAATGTCTTATTGGGGCTGATGTGTTTATTTTCATGTAGACTTCCTCAAGGGTAGTAGTAAGACATTTGACTAAATTAATGGCAATGAATCTGGTCAAGGGAGAAATAATATTTACCAGAAGTGTTGTTTGTGCAGTCCTTGAATTAATAGCATTTAATTGTGTTGATGCTGTAAATCTAAATGAAATTGGGTGTTAATGCACCTGGGCCCATGTTTGTTGTCTATGTGCTGGTTGGGTGGTTAGGATTTGCATTTGGAAATAAGCCCCAGGATACCAAAGACTGCCTTTGAATTTAGTTTTTAATTTGGTGGAGGTCAGGAACTTGTCTATCAGCCATCATATTAAAGGAAGCCATTTTATGAAAGTACTAGAAATTAACTAATTTGCTTTAAAACTGAATTAGTAGGTAGGCAAAACATCAACATAAGCAAACTATTTAAAGATACACTTAAGAATACACTTTAGATTTTTTATATTAATTGTAATATATTTACTGTTCTAATAAACAACAATTGTAATTCCCCAAACATAGTATGACAATTGAGCCACAGACATGGTCACAAATGCTCAGACACAGACACACACACCCACACCCACAAACACAGTTCTGACATGCTATCTTAAATTCATTTCAGTGTCTTTCTTTGAACATTGTCTGGGGAAATGGTATGACTGATGTTGCATGTCATGTTTTAAAGCACAAGCCTCACTTTAATTCAACTTGTGCTTATGTGCTAGGGGTCCAGGAAGTTATAAGCAGCGTGAAATGTAGGCCAATGCAGTGACAGCACCCCTAGTGGACCGCCACTGCTCATCCACATGCTTGGCTTTGCATAAATGAGCATGGAAACGGAGCTGTGGTTACCAGCATCAGTGGCACGCAGCAGGTCAGTCAAAGTGAAGGAAGACTTGAAGAGCGGTTGTGGTGCCCTTGACTCCCTGTCATCTGTTTGCTAGCACGAGCTGCCATGTCATTACTGTGTGAACTGTGACAGTGATAGCAGGCACAAAGAAGAGACCTACACTGGTCCAATATGCTACAGGCTAGGTGCTAGCAGCGTTTTCTTTCCCATTATGCAGCAATGTGGTCTCAATGATATCAGACTCAGTATGTTAGCAGGCATACATATTCATGCAGGCACTATACTGTATGCTCTGACTAGGACTATTTAGACTATTCTTTATTTCTCAAGGATGAAGACGTAAGGGTTACATGTTTTTTGTTTATTTTTATTTAAGAATAGGACAATGCACATTCATTAGCACAAAGACGACATGTCTGACCATGATCGTGTCTGATTTAGCCATACAGACTAATTTCCTGGCATGTTGACGGCATATAAAACATTAAAACATTTTAATGTTGTTAAAACAAGAGAATTATACAAAGCATATGAGAGCATACTGAACTGTATCATATAAGTAAAAAGTGACCACCACTACTCCATATTATTATGCATGTTAGATTTGAGTCTTCATCTTGAGTAAAGAGGTGGGGGTAAGGGCAGCTTTCCATGACTAATGTCATTTAAGTCTGTAAAATATATACACGCATTGTTGAAATTGTAATATTCTGTGTTGGAACCATATTTTGCATGAATTGGGCATCGTAGACTACCAAAATGTGGGCCTATTTATTGTTATACATGTATTAGTCTAGTCTGAGGGACTCATCTATAAAGACACATCTGTTATGCAAATAATATACCAATTCATAAGGCTATTTGAACATGAAAGATTACACTCATTGCTCAGGTCTGTGTGCCATAGCTGTCTTGTGAGATGGTCTACTTTTCTCTTACCAAGTTAAGTATAAATTTGACCCTGATTTGATAGTGTCACGGTGCACGGAGATAAGGACCCAAATGCTAGACACGTAGTTAACTTAAACAAGGTTTATTCACAAAAAGGAAACACAAAGGCAGGAACACGGGGAACAACGCGGCATTGACATGACCAATAACCGACACCGGACTGGGGGAAACACTTGGGCTAAATACACAGGTAGACAAGACATGATGACAGACCATAGGCTAACAATAACGAGGAACAGGTGCAGCACATTAGACATGATTACACAGACACGGGTGGAATTAACGAGACTGGGAAACACGGGGCATGGAGTGACGGGCAAACAGGCTTAATATACAGGGTAAACACACCAGTGACGAGACTAGCACAGGACTGGGCTCACGAAACATTACAGATAGTCAATGTCCAATTAATTTCCGATTAAGCAATATTCAGATATCAAATTATTGAATTTTCATTGGCTGATACTAAGAAGCATTTAATGTCCATAACCCCGTCCAATGGACAGGGACTGAATGGGTTAAAATTGCGTACGTTTCCAACCACACAGACAGGACACAGGAGCTATTCCTGAGATAAGATGATGATCTCTGGGTTTAATGGCATGAACTACACAGTTTGCTCTATAAAAACTCTAGTTATCTAGACACACTTGGGCAGATGCAGCTGCTGTTTGTTGAAAATAATAGAAACATAGCCTATTATTTTGCTAGCAGGCTGGGAGATTTAGCAGTGGCCTGCATCTTCATTTGACACAGAGCGATCGTAAATCTAAATCACAGGACTGTCAATTTGAGTAAATAATTTGTTTTAATGACAAGATTATTCACTACCCCCCCAAGGCCGTACTGACCATTGAGGTCACCGAGGTCTGGACCTCAGTATTTATTCCGAGGTATATAATAAAAGTTGTGAAATAATCGGCTAAAAATACTACTACTTTGGTGCAAAGATATCATATTTGGTGGAGATAACCGACGTCATTGTCGGTTATCGCAGGAATTTAAGAATACCGAGATCCAAAAAATTCTATTAACTTGGGTGAAATCTTATCTATATACAGGTGCTTTTTAAGCTGTTTTGAGGAGTAAACATTGAATAACAAGTAAGTAATTTAAACTTACTAATTGGCATCATGACTATCATCCATTTAAAATATAATGCCTAGGCATGGATATTGGCATCATCCACTTCAAAATATAATGCCTAGACATGGATAAATATATTCATATTTGTAACATCAAATTATTGCATTTTCATTGTCTGCTATAACAAAAAAACATAATGTAATGTTGTCCATTTATAGATTCAGGGATTGAAGGCATTCACATGAGCTATTATTTAGATGATCTCTGGGGATGAATGACATCAACTACAAAGCAGTTTGCTGCACTGTAAATAATCTATAGTTAGTTACCTACAGTACACCATGCTTCGGCAGATTCAGCTGCCTGTTCTGTTTGTTAAAAATAATAGAAAATTCTTCTTTTTGCAAGCAGGCTGGGCACTTTCAGAGCGCGCTGTGTCAGTCATATGACTAATTACCCAGAGCCTCGTAATGAAATCAGGACTGACGTGTCCTGTTAAGTAAAGTTTCTGTTGTGATGACATGATCATTCAATCGCTCCATGCTGGTGATCCTTTTTATAGCCTAGTTCTATGCGGTGAACAAACGGCAACGTTGGTTATCTTCGCCAAACATGATATCTTTGCAGATCCAAAGTAGTGTTATTTATAGGCAGTTATTCCACAAGTTTTAGAGAAGAGAAAATACAGAGGTCCAGACCTCGGTGACATGCATTGTCTGTGTGCCAGTATGTAAAGGGACAGAATACGGAATGTGAAAAGGGTCTAGCCTACTGACTTCAGGCCAGGTACAGTATGCTACCTTTTAAATATAAGGACATCATTTAAAGTATTAAACGTCAGGGCCATCAAGGTATTCAGTGAAGGCCCAAGATAATATATATTTTATTGATTTATAAACTTAAAAATAAAATACATTTTAATTCAGAGTTACAGTCTTACTTTAGTAAGCAGCACACTGTTCTCTGACTCTTAAACTGTTTTTTTTACATGCTACATTACAAGACAGCAAACGGGGGAAAATGGACCAATCACATGTTTTCTTTTGATATTTGCTAGGGAGAATAGTCTGAACTTCTTCACAACTGTGGCATGGTGTGGGCCCATTAATGAGCAAATGAATTGCCCCACGCCATATCTTCCACGGTCTTCCAAGTGAATGTGGGCGGGTTTGATTCATTAGCCAATCATATTATGATATTGTCGGGGGGGGGGGGTGAAGATTTGAACTTCAACTTCAATTCAATTCAATCGTGAGATATGCTGCTTGATTGTGATTAGCAGGCTGAGCTTACCACCAAACACATTGTTGTAGGCTACCTTACTGTAGCTTACCCACCGGTATAGTAGGACTTGACGTAGCAATATTATTAGGCTATAGAGAGTCAAGATAAATGACACTGAATATCAGTGGACTTAATATAAAGTTTTTAATCAATATTTTTGTGTGAAATGGAAAAATCACGTGAAGAGGAACTGATGCTGATTTAATTTCAAGAATGCCTTTTCTTCAAAATACACCAAGGACAGTACAACAGCTAGGCTATCTTAATAATTGTACTGGGTGGTATTGCTGTGGAGTGG
Organism: Amblyopsis hoosieri; assembly: GCA_027564755.1. NCBI lineage: Eukaryota > Metazoa > Chordata > Actinopteri > Percopsiformes > Amblyopsidae > Amblyopsis > Amblyopsis hoosieri. Next base: position 23,850 of record JAODUE010000128.1, read on the forward strand.
GATATACTTTTCAACTTGAATGAACTTGTTTTGGTCAGTAGACTATCCAGTCTATGTTGCGTGACTGTGTAATGAAAGCAGCTGTAAAACACCTGCACATCATATACCCTGGCTGCATGCATGCGTCAGAATGACATCTGCCATGATATGAGATACAGGGTGAACATATTCATATTGTTTCCATATAGAGGAAACATGTGAACATCCTTGGAACATCAAGAAGTATTTGTGGACATTTTAGAGCATTTTAGACTGACGTTAACAGATCTTTTCAAACTTGGAGTTTCATTCCCATGGTATCATTAAACAAATGGTTTGCACACTCTTCTTTGAGATGTGGAAGACTAAAGTGAAGGATATGAAATTGTTTCTGAAATTGCAGTTTTTAACAACACCAGTCAAGCTCTGATATTATGCATACCCTTTGTGGTTCAGATCTCTAATTACAAAACACTGGTATTCATGGCGTACAATTAATTATACATTCTACAACTAGATTTCTAAATTGCACAGTAGTTGATGGTAACTGTTTTCATCAATAGTAGAACCTACAGTATGCACACATGTAGTCTCTTTTGTTAATATCTAGCCACTGAAAGCATTCTTATCTTTATATTGTTGATTCATATTTTATTCCTTGGGCAGAATACTCGAGTTCCGACATCATCAATTATTACCCACAGCTAGGAGACCCATCAATTAATCATTACTGCTCTAGGTAAAAAGAAAAACCTTACAAGTTATGGTGAGAAGGTATCTGTTATCAAATGCAGTGTGCAATGAGCCATTGAGTGAGTTCAGCAATCCATTTCCCATTTTAACAAACCCATTAGCCACATCCTAATGAGTTATTAGCAAGCTGGACCATTTAAGGTAAACATGTTGTAGGTTATGCATCCACCTTCTTGCTCTTCCCGATCGATGCATGAGTCCTGATGTGTGTGTCTGAGATGCAAACTTGTGTCATGACATCAGTCTGATAAAGACAAAGATCAGAAACACTACACATAACCACCGCAAAGCCGTTGGCCACTAAAGCTTTGAGCTCCTGTCCTTAATGTAGGAGAGTTCTGTCTTCATTCCCTCTCTCTCCATCTGTCTCCACCCGAGTTCTCCGCTGGCGTGCAGAAACATTTGCATCATGCAGGCTGTGGTCTAGTCCTGGCTGACATGCACACACTTTGAGGATCAATGGAGGATTGAATCTTCACTCTGCACCAAAAGTCAAGTCCCCCTTTAAATCGATGACTGGCAACTGCTAACTGGAGATGCATCCTGCTGTTTTCCTCTGTGCTTTTTCTCTCCCGGCAACAAGAGACAGATTGTCAGGAGTTGTTGGTGTTTAACATTGTTCTGCCTTTCATGTACTTTATTTATATCTAGCCATTTGCCCTAACAACCCCTATACTCTATATTGATAGCACTGTATCTACTTTTCATTTATTTACATTTAAATGTTCTCTTAATGCACATCTACAGTAAATATCTACATAACTACTATATCTATACCAATCTCTGTACGAATCTACCTACTGTAGGTATACACTATATCTACTGAATATGTCATTTATTACGTTAAATATAGGTACATACTATATATTTAAATATGTAAAATGATCCGTGTACTTATCACTGTACAGTATCTGTCCATTATTCCTCTGGATGTCATTTACCAAGTAAAGTTTATGCTATACTTAGAAAAGCATCCCCCTAGAGTTTGCTACTATGATGAGATGCATCACTTATTAAGCAGGGGATTTAGTTGTAAAAATGTGTAATCTCTTAAGATTGACCTTTTCTCCCAGATCATCTTAAGCCGCTCAGAGAGTTTGCCAACTGCTGAATGATCCTTTGGAGCTAAGCACATATCTATATGAACACCTTACCTCCCTGATATGCATGTGTTCCCCTATCTGGGCCATGAATGGTCATTTTGGCAATGGTACTTTATAGATTGATAGAAATGTACTGTATCGCAGACTCAAGGCATAGTGAACAAATCTGGCCATAACTGAGACCAGGACACATTGTCATATACAGTAGCATCTATACATATTAATTGGATTGTAACAGGTGAAATAACTGGACCTAAACAAATTGTGCATCAAAGACAAGCTATACATTTCCAATATGGCTTCACATTATTCATAGGTAAGGCCTCACTGACTCCTTACTACATTGCTCTGTTTCATTTGTGTCAAAGCTACAGTACACAGTTTGACAAGACACTTGCCAGCCCTCAGAGCCAGTGACTCCTTTGTACCCTTTGGCCTTTTGCCACACTGACCATCATAGTGTTAAGCAAATCATTAGCCAGGGTTATGGGAAGTGCAATGGTGGGATCCATAATGTGAATGTCCCTTTATGTGGCCAGCGGGTGTAAAGACCAGGTAGGTGTTAATGTTGATGGAGCCCTGGATCGTGTCCGGACAGACAGCCACGATCAGGGCTTAATGGGGTGAAAAGCTTGGCTTGGACAAAAGCAAATGATGGCCCCTTACAATAAATGGCGAGTGTGTGAGCAAAAGCCAATCAGGATACGCTTCGATACTCATAAGGGGAAAGAAATCCATTGATTCCCCCTCTTTTTAGGAGTGTTTTACTTTGCCTATTGATTTCAATTAGCAACGCTTTTACCAAAACGAGAAGGGGCAGGCTGCTCCATGTTGGATTATGAAGAGCGAGAACAAGCTTGCCTGCTCAAGACAACTGAATGAAACTGAAACTTAGCATTCCAGCTTGGCCGTACAGCATTTTCAGGTAAAGGCTTTTGGTGTATTGTGTATTTACATTCAGATTGAGTTTTCAGCCTCAAGCCAGACACAGATTTCTTCTCCTTAAACTGTTACAATTTAAAAACCTTGTAGGAGAGTTTCCATCCAATTGTTTCAACAAAGTCTTCAGCAACCCAGAAAAACACTTATTTGAATGGCAAATATGCCAAGAGATATTTCCTGATGAAACCAAAAGACACAATACAATCTCAGAGCCTGTCGAGCCAATTTAACCTTATTGGTTGATGACATGTGCCTTAATGTCACTAATGTCTTAATGTCACTAATGAGATGAGAATGAACCTCAATATTGCACAGCCAACCTGGAATTATAAAATAAATAATAAACCCTTGTGCAGCCTTGTAAAATGCCAACTGAGTGTGCTGCATTCTCTCCTGATATGAACTGCTGCTTATCAATATGCAAATACATAATGATTAGCCAGATATTATGAAAAGCATGCATGCAGAATGTGTCAAAATGGCCAGTGGCATTAAATGCCTGTCAGGCCACATAGTCCAGCATAGTCCAAATTACTGTAATTGTGGAAGCAACAGTTCCACCATATTTTGACAGTGCATCACCGTAGCTTTTCCACACTATGGTCACTAACAGTATAACATAACGCTGTGTGTGTTTGTCTTCGGAACTTTAAATAAATGTTTGATCAAAAACTAATTCTGAGCTGGAGTAAACGTCATAAAGAAAACATTGTTAAATTGAAACACGTAGTGTATCTCTCTAGTATTACACATTAATACAGCAGAATTCACAAAAAAGGATTATGATTATTACTACATTACTTAGGCAAAAAAGGTTCAACAAAACTAATCAGTAGTATTTTTTTGTTATTTGTATTTGTATAGCACTTTGAATTGCCACTAAGGGTGACATGTGCTCGGCTATAAACTGTGTACAGAATTTCCAAGACAATCCTGTGCATGATATTCTAGAAGATGAACAATCGTGTGGTGTGACCCTATTTGAGCTCCATTGTTTGAGACATCCAATGGCTCTCAAATAGGGTCATACCACAACCTTTTTCTCTCAAAGAGGACAAGGCCTGTAATTTCCACAGGTAATTGTTGATGTTAATCACAGTCATATTCAAGTAAGCAAAGGACCTCTGACATTGTATTCTTGGCAAGGAAAGGCCAGTAGTCAGCTGTCTGTACCAGTGATGAGCTTTGCTGTCTAATTACTGCAAACCAGCCATCAGCTGCACACACTCTGTTGCTCCATCCATATGCTTCCTACACAGGTCAAACACAGAGACTTGTGTACATAATGTTTCATCCAATCATGTCTCAGGATTAGTATTCAAACAGTACAATGGTGTGTCATTTGCTAAAAGCAGTGCATCTATACAGAGGGATTTTATGACAAAACAATAATCCTATACTCAGGTATAACGCAGGTGTACAATATGGAAGTACATATCCATGGCCAAATATGGAAGGTTTTAAATGCTACTAGTAGGTACAGTACTTACAGGCAAACTCTTTATAAATTCTAATGCTGCTACAGAAGATTTTTCCTTTTGTAACCTGAGGATTATTATTATTATTTAGGTAAAAAAGGGTGCAGAAAGGAATCACATAATATTCCAGATTGCTCAATTAACTGAATACTGAATGTTTAATAACAGACAAACCAATACTTTGGCAAAGGCCATGAGCAAGAACACCTGCCGGCATGTGAAGGTGGAGATGGTGTAGTCTAAAATGTAAAGGGGTTTTGAAAGACTGTTGACCCCTCCCCAAAGCATATCGCTGCTCCCAGGTTGTGTTTATACACTAGTATCTAAATGTTATGTAGGTCCTCTATCCTGCACAATCCCCTGCATGTTACTGAGTAACAATATTGATTTTGCCATTCTCTTTCATTCTTTCTTTCACTTTCCTTTATGGCAAGTTGTCTTTCAGCTGTTACCCAAAGGGCTTTATGTTCTTCATCTTATTTTCCCATCCATGATTTTGTCTGTAGAGCAAGCAGACAACCCTTTTGTGTCCATATGTCTATTTTATTAAGACTATCTTTGTAGCTTTTGTGAACAACTATCCTCATTGGATTCCCTTTGTGTACATCTATATAGGTCACATCTTTATATGGGAGTTACTGGCCACTGATGGCTAGAGGTGACTAGATGCTGAGGGCTCTTAATAATAGGAATGAATGAAAATAGAACAACATGTTAACAGACATGTTCCACTTTTACATCTAATATAAGCTGTGAAACTGCACATGCATAATGTTTTTATTAAATAATGTGCACATGTATTTGCTGTAGATTTATTTTGTTTGTGTTTCCACATTTATTACATGAATATTATGTTACATACAGTATCATTTGTAATATACTTAAAACTAGAGTATCAAACCAATGCAGTTCAGTATCCTTGGACTTCCTTACCACGCAGCAAAATCATGAGTTTTTCAAATTAATTTCACCTAAATTATACTAATAATAATAAAAAATATGTATTTAGTTATGAATTATAATGTGGTATTCATGCCTAGAAAGGTCATACTATGGTTTTCTAAACCCTTTCCAGATTTAGAAATATGTTTAATTACTTCCTATCTATTGTACATACATTCTGTGTATATGGCGGTTTGCAAACTACTGTGGCAGACTAGTGTAGTGGTCTGGGTGGAGTTGGCCTACCTGTAAGCCCTTTTGAGATCGCTAGAGTAATCCCTGCTCCTTCTAATACTGTATGTGTAACTGTGCTGTAAATCACTTTGGATAAAATTTTGTTTTAAACATGAATATAGCGGTAAACACCTATTTTCTAAACGGCGTTCTGAGCAGAGAATGACATCACACTCCCTCTGTTTGTATGGTAATCCCAGCTCCTCTGTTCTTTGTTTTCAAAGATGGCCTACTACCTGGCCTACTACCTGGCCTACTATTGAACCACTTGTATGCAGTGTCTGGATGTGATGTACTGTAACTGCAAGACATGAACTCCCTGAATTGTCACGTGACCTGTGTTTACCTATCAAAATCACCATGGGCCTGTTGTCCTGGGATGCGTCCCATTGCCTTCCCTAGGCACGGAAATCACATTTGAAGACATCAATATGCTGGGAAATGAGACGCAGAGCAATGACTTGGGAGACTAAGAAGTTGGATGTTTGACTGGGATGCCCATATGTCTTGTTTAAGGACTTACCGCTCAATGCAACGGAGTTAATCAAGTGAGCTACTTTCTCCTTTACTGGAAAACAAAAGTGCACGGTTACTTGCCTAAGAGACATAGCCAGTACATTTGAATGGAAGCTGCCTGATGGTCATGAGTGTTGCTGAAGGGTTTCCTTAAAGCAGGTAAACACTACAAATGCACCAAATACTGTATTGTATGTGACTGACAGACAGGTAAACAACACACTGATAGGAAGACAGGCAGGCAGACTGATAATCTTCAAGCCTCTAAACTATGATTCGGTCACATATTATTTCTGGATGAATGTCTCCATTATAATCCAAAAATACAACAACCATTGGCTTCAGTTTAATTTTAATTGCTGCATTTCATGAGTTGTGGGCAATTATAGCTATCTGTTTGTAATTAGGTAACTGGCTCGAACTTTTACTCACCATATCTTCCAAAGTCATTCCAATAGCTGCCCATTTCTGCTCAACACCCATAATATTCATTGGAACTTACCTTTATCTGTCATCAAGACTGTTTTGTGCTCAGTTGGCCCAATATTCTCACCACATAACACTTGTACTTAAGAATCTGTCAGCTCTGTTAATAGATTGTCCCACATCTGCTCCAATTAAGTCTTACTAACTTAATGAAGAGGCAGGGCCTTGTTTTCCTAACCTTCCTCAGAGTACATAAGGACATGAATGAGTCCTTATCACACTGAATATTCAAATAATTTCCCAGCCTCTCTCCTGGAACATTGCACTGTCAATCAAATGTCAGACATGCGGCCCTTGCTGTCAGATCTCCCTTATTGCATCAGCAACAAAATCAATATGTGTACTAAGAATACAAAGAGAGGCTTGTACAGTAGATAGCACAATGAGTCAGCGATAAAAGTCCTACAGATGTCTCATGACAAATAGACCACAGTGTGTCACCTAGAGTCTGTGCGATGCTAAATGAAGCTGTCTGTCTGGATCTAAAATACCTGGATCCAAAGACTTCGCTGTTCAGCCTCAAAGCTCCTTTTGGACTACAATTGACTGAATAGTGCTGTATTTTAACATTGTCAATCTTGCAGTAAAGGCATGCCATCTATCTTTGCTGTAGACAACAAATCCTGAAGTTGATATTGGGGAAATTGATTCCATTATAAAATAATAGTATGCTGTACATAATTTTAAAAGTATGCCTACACTCCATGATTTGAGTCCATGTGTGGTTAAAACCAGCATTACAAAAACGTAATTTTATATTTACTTTTTTTCCCCCCAGGTGTTTGAGTGTCTCAAACACCTTCACATAGCGCCCACAAGTTCACACCGTTCTCAGATAAGGTGACTGAAAGGCTCCTGTGTGTTGACTGCATGGTCTAACGACTGATTAAGTTCTCACAGCGCACGGCGGTGCGCTGCCTTTCCTTTGCCGTTATCACAGAGGCTCAGATTTATGCATGACTTTGGCTATCTTCGCGTTCACATCTAATCGGACAGGCTAAAGATTTGTGCTAAGCTTGCTAAATGGCATAAATAAGCATCGCCCTGGCAGGCAGTTGGAAGCTGGAACATAAAGAAGGCGTCAGCTCAAGCAGTACATTTCGTTTGCGGTGTCACGTCGATGCGATCGATAACCACTACTAATGCACATTCACTCTTAGGTAACAGCTGCAAACTGCCATCAATGGGGTCAGGTCAGCTTCGCCAAGCTACACATGTTCCCCTTTGTGAACGCTACTGCACCAGTTTGCTGTGGGTAAAACGACATACATAACTACAAAAACAATATAGGTACAGTTGTTTCTGATCTATAGCTTAAAGGTGGAGTCAGTGATTGTCAGCTACAATCACACCTTTTTTGTACAATTCAGCTACCCATTCTGTGTGTGCTCTGAGAAACAAATGTTCTCTAGAATCTCTGATGCCACCTTATGGTGCTTTTGTCTGTCATGTGGTTCCCATCATCTTAGTTCTCTATGTCAGTGGCAATGTAAAGTCCATCCCCGAACACAACGCAGCGATTCATGCGGCACCACATCCCCGCCACCCCGCAGCAGCATGTGGCCGGGGCCGGACTGCCACTAGAGCCCACAGTGTGGTGAGCTAACCTGGGCTTCTCCGCGGCTGCTGCAGGGCTCCCGGTGGAATCACAGCAGAACGGCGATGGACTTGTGTGTTAAGACAGCGGGCATGTATAACAAGGACATCTTACGCAAGCAGGCATAAATGCAGTGGCATGAAATGGATTTCATGGTACCGTTAAGAACACACTTGCTTGTTTTGTGTGTGTGCGTGTGTGCGTGTGTGCGTGTGTGTGTGTGTGTGTGTGTGTGTACAGTGTGAACTCCAGCTAACCTGGCTAAATGTAGCTCTCAGTTCACGGGTTTGCATAAACTGAACCAGGAAGCTCTCCCTAGAACCTGTTTTCTTCAGTTGTCTTCACCGGGCACAGTTGGGACACAGTAGAGTCACTTTGATAAAATATCTTCCTGAAGATTCCGACTTCAGACTGGCCTGTCTGCATCACACCACTACCACTTTGCCTGTGCCTCCGGCTATGTTAAACTTGTCTCACAGTGAAACTGAAGGTCTCAGGTTTCAGGTCTTCATTGGGTCCAGTTGTGCTACTGTATGCCTCTAATGATATACAGTACTCTCTGAAAACAGCCATACTGTATGTGCTCTCCATATCATTATTATGACAACACAAGAAGGAGACCAACCGTGCAGAAACACAGCAGTAAGAATTGCATTCCCGGGCAATACACCCCCACACAATAGAAATAAAAGGCAAAAGGGAAGTTGAGCTCATAGAAAAACTAACAGGCCAAGCATGGTATGAAACTGTGCGGCCTTTGAAATATGATTCCCGCATCTCGTATTTCAAAGCAGTCATCAGTCCTGATTAGCCCAACCCCTGTTGAAACCAATACGTTAAATCTCTCGCTACTAATCCTGCTAATCCGACATTCTAAAGAAACATGGCAAGAGATATCACCTCCCCGCCTTCTCTGTCATCCGTACAGCAGGGATAGCCATCCACTGTATAATGTTAACCCTGAGTTTGATTGTGCCATCAAGGAGAGGAAATGTGTGCTGTGCCGCTCCAGCACATGTAGGGGTGCCCTTCTGTTTCCCCTGCCATCTTTGGCCTGGGCCACAACAAGCCCATTCAAAGTAAATCATCACTTAAAGAGGCCAGCGAGCATCAGGATAAAGAGACAGCCGTTTTCCACATCTGGTGAGGTAGGGCTCAAGCCCTTGGCTCCACGGAGCTACGCAATTAACGCATAACTAGTCAATTATGCAGTGTTTTTCAATGGGCCAATTACTCAGTAATAAGAGACCAGGTATGATGGCCATGCAAATAAGCACTCCATTAATGTATTATAGATAATAGAGGGCAGAGCCCCTGTGGCTTCTATATAGATTAAGTTGGTTTTATCACTGTGCTTGAGTTTAATATACTGAATATAGGCTATTTTGCCCATGGCAACACCAAATATATTTAACATGTTCCCCTTGTTATTTTTTACAAAGTTATTCATTTGAGGGCCATGGCTGGTTGATGGTTGGTGTCAATGGCATAAACTATACACACCAGTTTAAACAGTTTTTTATTTTTATAGATAGTAGCAGGACTCCATCCTTGAGCTGGACAGCAGTAGGAAAATAGAAAGATTTACCATTCAATTATAGTTGCTGAGAGTCTTTGTCAGACTGTCAGAAGAGGATATAAAACGTAATACTATTCACTGGGGACACAGATGTCTTTATATTATTTGACAGGAGACGCTTCTCTTATAAAGATCAATTGTCATTTGAAGAAAAAAGGTAAAAAATAAAAAATACGGCTTGGTCATGAGAATGGAGTGAGGGTGCGAATACTAATACCATTCTGATGTTTGCTTGGACAGATCATAGATATTTCACAAGCTTCCAGACACGATGATATGGTTAGTGTACTGTACAGCATGTCCTGTACTGCTAGCAGTCCCAAAATACAACTGTTTATTCTGTTGAAGGAGTCACTGAATGCTGTTTTTCACTTGTTGACACAGTTCCTTGACTTCTCAATACAATGTAGTTTAGGCTTAGGTGAAAATACCACCTAGTTTATGTGGAATAGCACGATCACAACCACGACTGTCTGTCTGTCTCAGATAATCTGTTTTCAGTGAATGTTGCTTTAAATTTAACAAGCCACTGCCCACCCCGCCTCGACCTCCACGTAGCTGTGTTGACTTGAGGCTGGCTGCTAGTACTCATACAATGGCAAAACGTGGTTTAAACATGGGTTTATGTGTTTAGATTTTGAACCACATATGGTAATACAGTATTTAGCAGTGTTTTCAAGGTGCTAATATTGCGCATGAATTCTACATTCTACGGGCGGCAGAATGTAGTTCATTGTTGTTCGTGTCAACAACATAAATACAGCAGCAGCTTGGTCACACAGCCTTGTGTAGGAACGGTGTTACGTTTTAATATCCAGCCATGTATCTACTAAGCACATTATTTCATGAATGAAGGATAAATTATATCAGAGCAAAACATCGAAGCCATCCTTACCCGCTAAACAGCCATACTGATAAGGACGTATTAATTAATTAATAAAGGGTTAGATAGCACTTGCCACAGGGTTATTGGACAGACAGGTGGCTACGGTAGCTGCTGCTAGCAACAACACAAAGTGATATTCGGTTAAACAAGAAACGTTAAAGATAAACAAAGACATATTCTATCTTCTATTATCACAGACATAACGTTAAATGTTTTGCATGATGTGCCCGATCACTATTCAGATATTAGCATTATTACTTGCGGTACCAAAAATGGCAATCCGTTTCCGGCAGGGGATACAATTTCAGTATTTCGATAATATGTCTGTTCTGCAGACTCGAGTTGTTTATGCTATGGTAGCCTACCAGGCAGTTACTGTATCTGTAATTAGATTTTCAGATTTGGTCATCTGCAAATCTTGAATAATAAACTTTTACTTTTACGGTTTGTGTACTGACGATCAACATCAGTTCCTTACCTTGTATATTTTGCTGAATACTACTACTGTAGATGGTCATATCCTAATAGGGGCGTTACCAAACAAACTGTTTGCAGTAATCTACGTAACATACACACTATTCTCTCATTCGCCTGTTCCTCTGCCTCTCTCCCTTTTTAGCCAATACAGACCAAGAAGCTAACAGTCCACTTTGAAAGGCTTACTAGTTCTCCGTGTCACATATAGAAATACTTGCTTTTCATGGATTGGGTCCTTTAAAAGGAAATATCTTTAGCATTGTAATGGAGCACAGGCCAAACAAGCCAGGCACCGCTGATTAGTCAGATTAATGTCTTGATTTTTACAGAGGTGATTAGGTGAGGAATGACAAGGCCTAATTGTATTTAACGCTGAAGTGAAATAAAAACTGCCAGACCCTTGCATGAAGCCTCTGGGGAACAATTGATATCCTTAAAACTAGTATATTCTTTAGACTTGGATGTGATTGATAATAGCTAAAAGATAAGCCTCAGGAAAATAGCGTTCTTATGACTCAAAGATGATGCTCTGTCCTCACTGATGAGTTGACACACACATA
>JAODUE010000129.1:0-13538 GCA_027564755.1 Amblyopsis hoosieri
AATTAAATGTTCTTATGGATTTTACATGTATTACATGACTTGAAATTTGTTAGCTACTAAATGTGTATAACGCAGTATATTACATGGGCATCTCTTGCCATAGTTCAAGAAAAAAGGAAACTGAATTCAGAGAACATGAACTTGGATAGAGACAGCAGATTGAGAACCTGTTCATGTCAAGTCATGTTTTATGGATTGTATTTTATAGAAATGTAATTGCTTTAATTTTATGGATTGTATTTTACAGAAATTGAATTACTTTAATTTTATGAATTGTATTTTACAGAAATGGAATTACTTTAATTTTGTCATTATATTTGTTTTATACTGCATTGACTTTAATAAATGGCAACTGTTGTAAGGTAATTTCTTGTCCAAGCAATTTCTATACTAGCAAATATGAGTTTTTTTATTTCAAAATGTAAAATGTTTAAATGATTAGCTTTTAGCAGTTTTATACTGTAAAAATCACATTCTACAGTATTTTTTTTTATATTGTACAGTAATAAACTGTTTATGGAAATTACAGTAGGAACAGTAAAATAACAGTAACGGCAACCAACCACTTGACAGTATTATACTGTAAAGCTTATATTTTATACAGCACAATACTGTAATATGTTTTACGGTAGTAAACTCTTGTTATAGATAACAGTAGGCACACTGTAAAATAACAGTTTCTTACTGGCAACTGTAGCTGCCAGCATTCTACTGTATTTTAACAGGGAAATTTGTTACAGTGCAATTAAAAAGCTTAGGAAAAAAGAGATTCACCATTTGTTTTGTTTTTTTCTCTCAAAGCACATAGCCCTGTACATAATCAGGCCCTGGGCCTTCCCACCCCTGGTGCCCAAGAGAACCATGCTGTGTGAACAGCCTGGCACTGTGCTGTCACCACATATCACTCCTGAGCCTTCTCTCAGCCCTCAGCCTCGTGAAAACACCCCGGCCCTTATCTTTCCATTCCTGACCATGGCACCACGTTAGCTGCTGAGCATACAGTTTGCACCGTGGCCAGAAATGTCACACAAAAAACATTTCAGCGTTTTTTTGTTGTTGTTGTTGTTGATTTTGTCATCCTCTTCCCCCACCCACCCCCTTTCAGGCATGGTTAGTTATTTGTTGTTTATGTTGCTATTTACAGTCAGGGCTGTCAGCTATGGTAAGCTAATTGAATATAAAATATCTCCTCACATGTCGCTATAGCTTATCTTTCTGTGCGTGCTGAAAAAAGTATCCAGTATGTCCACACAGCCCTGGCTCTGCAAAATACTGTGTAAGACGACCACCGCTCACCACAATGTCGCTTTGCTTCACAATGCATTTCAATGTGTGGGGCAGAGCTTCTGAGTTTATTTTGATTTAAGAAAGTGAGTTTCTACACCAGCTACCTCCGTTGCTGGGCCTACAATATCTCCCATCATTGTGCCCTGTTGTGTGGAGCAGCCACATGTTACAACGGAAAATGTGAAGTTGCACAACTGCATGCACAAAATCTTATTTTTGCAGTACCAGGCCGTCATGTCATGTACACAATGCAAACAAACAGGTTAGTCTAATACAAATAGTATCCTTTATCATAATGGCACCCAATAGTGTGTTTGTGTGTATGTCATTAGCTTCCCCTTTAAGAAGCATGGTGACAAGAAGCCTTTAAATGAGGAATACATGTGACTTTCCATCATTAGCGGAAAGGACACATTCATTCAGGATGGCGTTTAGCATTTTGCCTGAGGCTTGAGGATGCCCTAAAAATACAACACATAATGTTTGGAGAGAGCTGTGACCTTCTTCTACAGAAGTGTTAATAGTCTACAGTACGATATAAATGAATATGTGGTGAAAATGATCTTAATTAGGAAGGAACTCATTTTGTTTGCCACCAGCCTACCAGTCCAACATATCACATCCTATAATGACTTCCATTGAATGAGATGTATCGATAAAACTTTAAACGTACACCGCGAACGGAGAGTAGGGTGGTTGTTACAAAGTTACAGTCTTGTTACAATGTTTAGAAAAAGTATAAACAAAAATATTTATTTTTTAACTTATTTAACGAATTCAGACCCTTTTGAGGCACTCCAAAATGTTGCTCAGGGGCATCCAGTTTGCTTTAATTATTCTTGAGAGGTGCCTTTAGCTTGACTGTAGTGGACTTAAAGGTAAAGTAAGCTATTTCAAGATAAATGCTAAGCTAATACACTGTTTGTCAAATTCAACAAGTATCTCCTCGCATTTCGCTAGCTTACCATTCTCTGTGCGTGTTGAAAATATTATCAAATACTTCTACACATCCCTGGCTCCGTAAATAGTAACATAAACAAAGTAGCGCTCATATCGACATAGCCATAGCACTACGTATTGCTTCACAATGCATTTCTACTGTATGTGTGAGGCGCCACCCCGGAGGATGGCGGAGCGATACTGTTTTGATTTGTGCTTGAAGTTAGCAAGAATTACTTACCCTTCCTTTAATTTACAAAGGCACATGTCTGATATTAACTCTACAACACAATGAAATGTGTGAAAACTGAAGGTGTCTGAATACTTTCTGAAACCACTGTAATCCAAAACTAACAAGGGAATCTGCGGGAAACAATGGATATTGTTTATATTTCCATTTGTGTATACTATAAATACATATAGATATGTCTATAGTGTAGACTAGACAAGCTAGCGTTTATCTACACATTTGAGCCAATTCTGTTTCTGACCCAATGATTTATAAATGTAAGAATTATACTACAGTATAATCAAAGTTGTTATCAAAACTTCCAGAGTTGGTGTCATTTCACTATAAATAAAAAGGTAATTTCACATTTTCCCAAATTGAAACATTTTGAACAAACATTTAAAATTGATAACACGTATACTGTATTTGTATTTTGCCTTAGTGATTAAATCAATAATGAATTTAAATTGCCTGTTTTTACCACAATAGAGTTGACAATTTTAAAGTAAACATTAGTGAGCAGGCAATCTGAATCTAAACAAAAACTGTATCACTTCATCCATATAAGTAATATCACACATGCCTAATATCAGCATGGCTGCAGGAAAATTTAATTCATATCAATACATTATACTGTATAGCAATAATAATAATAATTAGAGACCAATTATCATGATGTTTTCATTTATACGGCTCTGCCAAGAAAATAGTTCCCTCAGGTTTCTATAAGAATATGTTGCCAAGCAACACAAAAGCACTGTAATAATGCTTGGCTATACCCACAAGCAATAGAGTATCATACTCATTTATCTGCAAGTTTCCATTCATTGTGCAGCCAGTGAAGTGCAAGTCTGATGACCGTCCCTTTAGATATAGTATCATGACACACAGCGTGAAATAAAATATAGTCCAAATTGCATTGAGCACTCCCACACAACAACTTACAATCCATGACCCACACATAAGTTAGATGACAGTCAAGTTGCAATAACCCATCTAGAATTCTGGCAAGAATCAACAGCTGCGTTGGGAAACCTTTTTAAAGTGGAGTGATACTTATAACAAAGCATACCAGTGCCATTATCAGGATACATCAGCACTCGTAGAATGCCTCTTGTCCAATCAAATTGCTCAGCTGGAACTAACTGTTTTACAGGTATAATGCTGATTAGATCACTGGCTTCAAGGGAGATTTATGTTCCGACAATAACAAAGTAAATGGAGAGCATAGAAGTTAATTCCACAAATGTACAGAATTACATTGTATACGGTACTTTAAAATGCTAATTCATTCAGGTGGAAATACATCTGTGCAGTAACACTGCTGCAGCAACTAAGATAATCAAATTGCTTGTTCGTGATGACATATTTGCCCCGCACAATAATTGGCACATTCCTGAAGTGCAAGCGAGGCATTAACTGATAGACGCAAACCCTATGTATTTATTGACAAAATCTTCATCAGGCTACAGTTCATTAGAATCTGCTCTGCTTTCCATTTTAATTATTGGCCCTGGAGGACCTAACATGACAGGATCTTTAATCACCGGAGACAGAGGTTCTGCTGGCAGAGGACACCTTGCTGTCATGCAGAGTACAGAATGTGTCTCCTGTACAGATTCACTGGATCTCTCTGAGTACACGTGTCACATCACCTCGATAATTAACAATGGAATGTTTCAATTACCGCTGGGCATTCAGGAAAGCCATACCAGCAGGTGGCTGCCCGTGGCAACTGTCATCACACTTCACAACCAGTGCGTGAGCAGAGACGCTGACATTCAACCATCTCACCTCAACGTATAGATGGGCAGGAGGGGTTACTGCAACCCCCAGCCTAAGCATTCAAAGGAGGAGGCTTTGGACTTGGCTCAGTGGAGCAAGGAGGCATGTAGAGTTTCCGTCGCCAGACTTTCTTTTGTTGTGCATGCACACTGTCCCTCGTACATTTCAACACTGTGTGGTTTTCCTTGGTGAAGCTAATCTTGCTAAACTAGTCTAAACCTTGACTACTACTGATATCGGTTATCGTTGGATAACCAACACTTGCAGAGCAGTACATTGCAGAGGCTATATATTTAGGGCCTCATGTACATAAGCGGGCGCAGTGTAAAATCTTAAAGTCCCTGATGTAGCTCCATAGAAAATGGATTGTGTTTAACACACATGTAAATTTGGGCTTTCATAAAAAGCAAGTCCCCGACTGAGCGCGCGATGTTGGAGTTTACCCCGGTAGACGAGAGGGTTGCCTCCCTGCGCCTACGGGTTGTGGGGGACTCTGACTGTAGTTCGGAGTATTCTGCCTTCCTGGAGACCCTGAATGAAGTCCTGTATGGGGCTCCAGTAGGGGACTCCATAGTTCTACTGGGAGACTTCAACACGCACGTGGGCAATGATGGAGACACCTGGAGAGGAGTGATTGGGAGGAACAGCCTCCCTGACCTTAACCCGAGCGGGTGTTTGTTGTTAGACTTCTGTGCTAGTCATGGCCTGTCTATAACAAACACCATGTTCGAACATAAGGATGCTGATAAGTAGGGATGCACAATTTGACCTAAAATCAAAATCACAGTTAATTGAACATTGTTGAACATTGATTTTCAAATGCAAGAACTTTTCACTAACTACTAGATGCTGGCTATTTTTTGGGTAAGTCATCCAAACTGACTTAAAGTGAAGAAACATGAAGCCACTAGTCTAAGCCATCAAGCGTAAAATCATATTAAATACAAGTGCATGTGATTTTAATCAATTATTATTATTTTCTTATCATTTTTTTCATAACGAATAAGCGCATCAGCTGTAGACTTTTGTTGAAGCGGCGGTATTGCCTTAGAAGTGGAACACTAAAGCTTTGAGAACACCACAGCCTCCTGCTCTCACATCGCTTCAGGGGACAACACGTTACCGACGCACTTTCCCGCGCGAAGTGACAATCTTGACAGAATAGAAGTAATGGCAGCCCTAAACAGAGGACTATGGATCTGACAAACATTTAGATGCTATCTCCCTGTTGCAGTGAATAACTGCGACACCATGCCGGGCACAGCAGCGTTGCCACTGGCAACAGCAGTCACACACCTAATCCTGTTGGACAGCAATAGGCCCCATCAAGCACAGGCCCAAATCTGAGTAATTGACAAAAAGGGGAAAAATAATGAATAGGAGATAAAGGAACAAGGTTTTTTTTTAACCTATTTTTCTTCTACTGAGACAATTGCAGCTGCAGCTATTGTGTAATGCACACTCCAGAAAAAGGCTTTGTTTCAAAAGTCCCACGATCTAAAAATGTTTGTTAAAAAGGAAAGAAATGTTTATCCACTGCAGCCTTTATCTTGCACAGTAGGATTTATTGTTTTTCAGGATAAAGACAATAAACACAAGGATTAAAACTTAATTATATATTCAATTTCTTTTTTTTTCTTTTTCTCAGCACTGATTTATCTCTGGCAACATGCTGTTTTTGATTAATATAAACAGCATAGAGGTTGGTCATGAACGACAACACAACTGCTTGAGTGTCATCATGGAAACCCCATTCTACAGCTATCTAGAGTAAACTAAATGGCATTTTAGCATTATTTATGACCCATGTTTATTCTTCATGTATGATGACTTGACACACTAAAGCCTATTGACCCATGCCCTTTGACCCTAGCTGTAAGGTGCTCACCTGACAGTGGCTGTTAGGTACATACTTGTGTTCTTGAGAGGTACGTTCTTGCCTAGGTGTCCTTCTGAGAATGGTCTTGCAAGCGAGGACAGATCTAGATTGAGATGCATATTTTTGATCGTTCTATTGCGCAATACCTAGGGATGACAACACTGAGCGCTTGATGGCCAGCGAGGTATCATGGCTGTCCTGGTCTGTAAGCAGGACCTCACATCATGACTCCATCTTGATAAAACAAATATATATATATATACTGTATATATATTTATATATATTCTCGCTTCAAAAACCCTTAAAACAGCATTTCATGACACATAAACACTAGTATTTCGAAAAGTATAGCTAGAATTGTTGTGTGTTCTCTCAACTGCCATTGCCACTTGTTGATTTGAAATGCATTCTGGGTTATCCCAGACAAGTTCACACAAAAGTCACCACTGGATGCATCCTTGGTAAAAACCGCTAATCGAGAACACTTCTGGTATATTTTATCTGTTCTTGGCTAGATTAATTGGAACTTGGCTGTAAATTATGACGTTTCACAAGTCATTTTACACCCATATGTTCCTGCCTAATTATTAATAAGTCCACACACATGACACATGAGTTGCACATTGTCACAAAAAGGGATGTGCCACCCATCGATGCAACCCCAAATGTTACATGCATCACCTTGGGGTAGAGGTGGGAGGATGCGCTTGAGATCACAAGAGTTTCCATTGTCAACAAGTGTTCACTAAGAGGGATGGTGCCTCGCTCATTCCATTACGTTCGGTGCACATTTCATGCAGAGGCCTGCATCAGTACTGCATCTGTCCTCTCTCAGCTCTGGTGTTCAACCAGGGGGGCAGAGTCTGACTCTAGGCTTGAAGCAGCCGTGACGTGTGGCTATGGGTGGTACTGCAGCCTATTGGACCAACTGCAATACACACCATATTCATAAATAAATTATCTGTTTAACTGCTCCGCAAAATGTTTTTCAGGTGCCACACTTGGTTCATATGGTGCATAATAATATTATCTTAGTGCTTATGTACATATTGTTTCTAACAATGTCAATAAAGCCAGTTGAATGACATTGAATGACAAACGACATTGTTTGTCATTAATCATGCAACATAGTCCAACGCTCGTGCCTGCTGCTGCATTTCTCGTGCACGAGCAACAAACGGCGTATTAACGAGCAGATCGATCCTATTTTTAGTGTAAATGCTAAATATTAAACAAAACATGCCTATGATTATAATAGTACAGTTCAAAACAAAAAGTCTGTATTTTATGCTGTACTACGACGCACATGCACAAGGTTTAAGGTCGGGATCTCCAGTGTCACAGGTTGAAACGTAATCTGTTTGTACTGTGTACAAATGTGTCCAAAGAGCCACTTTGCCAATATGGCGACACCCTCAATTAGAAAATCGCGCCTCACTGCGACAATGAACAAATACTTGGTAAGATCGAGCCGCCATTTTCTTCACCATGTCTATCTAATAATAAGTCTATGCGTTCAACCCATATATGTCGGCTGCTCTACGCCGGCACTCTTACGTTTGATCTGCATAAGACCCACAGTGCCATTCCTCTGACTGCCCCAGTTTCTCAAGTATCACTTAATTGGCAAAACTCAGTAGCAGACCAAGAAGATAAGTGAGAGTTGGTGCATTAGCACAGCATTAAAGCCTCAATATTTTGAGAGAGTCAAATTCAACATGGTTGTTTACTACAAATATACAAGTGGTTTGCTAATAACCACTTAAAAGGATGCGTAGCATGCTAATACATTTCAGGTTATATCTCTGTTGCATGCTTCCCCTAGCCTTGCGAGACCATCCTGATCCCACAAGCTTTAATTTCGCCTGGAAAGCCTTGGAATCATTTTGAATGTGTCCAAGTAGCAACTTAACTCTCCAATCAGCGTCGTGTTTATAGATATAAGAGTGTGGTTTAGGTGTGCCGACCATGGTGCCGACAGAGAAAACGACCAGGTTCATCCAATCAACGGTCAAGTATTTTTTTGAAAGTACAGCCGTTCACAAACAGTTTCAATGTACGGCTCCTCAGATGGACTTGGGACAACAATTCCTCTGGCATGTCAAGTTATGCTTTACCTGACAAAACTCACCAATGTCTCATTTTGTCATCAAACTATATATGCTAACTAAAGCTTCATAATCTTAGCTATTCAGGGAAATGCTTTAAGACTGCAGGTCATGGTCCCAATATTGATATGTTTGAATGGAAACTAAATAGCTAGTATAAAAAAATAAAGAAAACTATTCTGTTGTGATTATGAATGAGAGAGGATGTATTAAAAACAAACCCCATTCATTCAACTCAACGTTTAACCAAGGATCGTATTTAGTACAAAGTACTAGTAGTACGGAAATAGAGCATCTCATCAATATTGCAATGTTTCATTTTGTTCCTATATTAGGATATTAATGGCAAAGTGGACAGATGGCGCAATGTGCGTGTCTACCAGCGCTCTTAGGGATCCAGCAACAATTTTGCACTTCACTGCAACTGTCTCTTAAGAAGGTCATCCATTAAGTTATGTGAGGCTTTAAAAGCCTTTTCATGTATTATGAAATTAATTTGAAAAATAGGAAGCACGTGCATATCATTCTTCGCTAATTGTGTTGTGAAATAATCACATTACAGTATATATATATCTCATGCCGATATAGAAACAGTTATTAAAATATCACCCTTAATAATGTATTCTCCACCTAAGTGTTTTCTCCAGTTATGAAATACAGGTGTGCTTGAAACACTTTTTTTATAATCTAAGGACAGGAAAACACTGTTGACCTTGAATTACCCCTTAAGCTGTGTTCACATTGCTGAATACCTTGCCCCTTTTTAAGTAGATTTTAAATGAATTTAGCTCTTTGTCATTGCATTGAGCAAAATATTTGGGGGATCATCTACTGCTCTGATTTAATGATGCATACTGAAATCTTACGAGAGTCACTTATGTCTCATAAAAACCCTGGACAAAGCTGTAAAATCAATGACCTGTTTTGTTACTTAATGAGTAGCTCAACTGTGGAAAGATTGGGTCTCTATAATTCTTATGCTCCACCCATTAAAGTATAAACTTGGCTGTGAGGGGAAATAAGTCACGTTTAAACTGCATATGACCTGCATATTATTTATAATTATATGGATTTGTGATTAACATCATCCAACAATGTAAAGACAGAAATGCCGTAAAGTTGAACACATTCGGCACAATTGACAATTCACTTATTTTTTATTTCTTAATGCAATGAAAGTTTTAAAAAACAGCACAGCAAGTTGAGCACTGCGTATGTATGATAACACTGAGATATTAAAACTGAAATGATCGGTATGGTAGTTTTATATTGTAGGGCGAGAGGTGAAAGAGAGAAAAAGGTATAAAATTAACCAAGGGAAAAATGAATATGAGGCAGGGCAGTGAAACTGATAGCATTCTTTAATGTGTTGGTGCCCATCTTGGGAAAAAATGAAATCTAATGCGAAGTTTCTAAAGTTTCGTAACTGGTTTGTTGGAATTACAATATGAATACAAATGAATGAGTATAAGTCTGAGCACTATTTCTATACACTGGTGGAATTAAAAGTTAACTCTAAAATTGGAATATTTTACATCCGATACATAGATCGATAGCAGTCTACACTTCGGTTTATTTCTGTTAAACAAAAATAATGCAAACATCCTTAATCAGGTGTGCCGTTCTGTAACTGATGTTTGTAGTAAAGCTGTACGTTTAAAGAATGTGTGTATTATGTATTCCATCCCACACCTGCAAATCCATACGCATTAAGACTTAGTCTAGCTGTCCTTATTGAACTATTTTACCCGTGTGTGGTCCACTTATCCTCCTTAACTCCACCACAGTCAACTCAGCAGATGGATTGAAAAGTAGATTGAGGGAAAATAAAAACAAATGGAGAAATAGACAGGCCTGACGCTAGCATGGGAACAAACAAAACATGGCATGGACCTTTCTCCTGAGTGGTCTATGGACTCTCACTGTTAAAGCATTGAGCATGAAGTTCCTTTTTTTGTTTTAGTTTTATTTTCTCCCCAGGAAACATTTCATTATCTTATTTGGACAGCAAACCATGGATTTTCTGTCCAGGAGCAGGATATCGAGAAATAATATGCATACAGTAATTGCCTCCACACAATATCGATTCAGACAAGGTAAAAAAAAATTAATAAGAGTGCAATCATGTTTATTGAGAGCATGTTGACCGCTAAGCTAAAATCAAAAACTCATTAGATATCCCATTGACCTTGTCCACTTATTAAATGTTTTATGCAACATCTATTTTAGGACACATTAATTCATCATGTTATAGTGTTTTTCCCAATTATGTTATTAAATGTTCTTAATATTACTTAACCTAATCTCTTTACTTAATATATTATATATTAACTTTTCTTTTTTTCTGAATGAGATAGTGATATCATTGTCTTA
This sequence comes from Amblyopsis hoosieri, assembly GCA_027564755.1. Taxonomy (NCBI): domain Eukaryota; kingdom Metazoa; phylum Chordata; class Actinopteri; order Percopsiformes; family Amblyopsidae; genus Amblyopsis; species Amblyopsis hoosieri. The sequence goes on from JAODUE010000129.1 coordinate 10,601, forward strand.
TCACCATGAATGTCTCATTATTAATTAAAATGGGCCTTGTGTCAATATGCAAAACGTTTCTGGGCAGTTGGTGAAGTTAGCATAAATAATCAGGTAGCCCAAACAGCCGCACCCCCCAAGAGAAACACACATGAAAGTGATCAAAGCGTACACACCAAACTGAAAACCGCGGGGTTCAAATCGACAACTCATCAAAACATCCCTGAGCAGTGCACTTTGCTAACCACAGGGTGAGCTGTGAGTTTCCCTGTAGAAATCATGCTGTTAGTATTTTTGGGAACACAAGCACAACATTTTTCCAAATATTGCTGTTTTTTTATCAGGATGACAAATGAAAAATGTTACATGGCTCAATATAAAGGCCCTTCAATGTCATCCAGTACACAGGAATTACCGTTCCAATGAACAAAAATACAAGCTTTGAAGTAAAGGCCGTTATGCCCTTGCTAACCCCCTCCATTCTGCTCCCTCGCTACGCTAACAGGTGACCTGAATTATAACGAGAATATTATTTACTGGATTGGCAATGTAAAAATTAATGTTGCAAAAATCCCCTTTCTCCAGTTGGATTGGGAAGTCTAATGAGGCTTTACTGATAAAGCGCTGATGGCTCTGCAGAGGAGGCCTGTGCTCCTGGAGGAATGTCAAATGTCCTCCGCTGCACTTGCATGTACGGCCATTAGCGTCATTTACACATTTTCATGACCGCCTGCCGCTGAAGAAGATGTCTGCATAGCGTTAAAAACGCAGCGGAAAACCCAACTGGCACAGGAAGGGCTATACCGCAGCCCTGGCAGGGCTTCATACGTCAGGAGCCTGAGCGCATTTTTACATGTTCAAGTGAGTGAGTGCAGGATGTATCTGCTTTTTGAGCTCTTAGTGCACATTAATGTATCGATTTTTAAGGTCTTTTGGGCTATCAGAGACACTTAAACGCCCACATGACAGCACGGGAAGCTTTGGAGATATATCATAGATCAGGGCTGTTCAACTCCGGTCCCGGAGGGCCCCACCCTGCATGTTTTAGATCTCTCCCTGCTCCTACATGCCTGATTCAAGGTAGTTACAGTAGAAGCCGATAATGACCCGTTCATTTGAATCAGGTGTGCTGGAGCAGGGAGAGATCTAAAACATGCAGGGTGCGGCCCTCCAGGACCGGAGTTGAATAGCCCTGTAATACATACTTTTTGTAGATGTATTTAGTTGCTTAAGCTGACCAATGTTACTAGCGTTACAATGCTAGCATGGTCCGCCGGCATTTTACACTAAAATATGTTCCATACAATGTGTCACAGCATGTATGGAATTGGGGCCCGATAACACAGAGACTATGGCTAGAGACGCTAGCAAAACCATTGTTTTCCTATGATACGGCATTACTGTAATATGTTTTTATATGGCGGCGTGCTTCTCGTTTAAATTTTTTCGTTTTTTAGACTTTGGCGGTCGGTGGTTTATCAAAGCGTTTTTGAAGCGACCGTGCCTTTAGCGACGCATCTCGGTGTGATCGGGGCCTTAGTGTGCTCTTTGTCATAATCTATGAAGGTAACTTGAGGTTTTCAAAGTCTGTTCAGCCCGCTGGGTCACGTGATGCCCTTTCCATTCGAAGGCGAAGCCTAGACATCTCGGGGGCAGCTGGATTGTCGTGACATTTGCCACTGACACGTGTGGAATGTGCGTGGAGGATTGTGACACCGCTGACTGACATCACAAATGATCTGCAGCTGGGAGAGAAAACACCTTTTGATTGGAAAAAGTCAAGTGGACCATCAGACGAGCCACAATGTGACTAATGTATTCTTCATCACTGTTCACTCAATTTTTTGATTGACTTTTGGATGTGATCTTTTCTCGTTCACACAATTTTGTCAAATCTCTTAAGAGAGGAAAATGTGTCCTTGTGCTGAACTTTCTAGAATTTCTTATGTGAGCCAAGGACTCTGTTTTTGAAAGTAAAGCTTTCTATGGAGAATGTTGACTGTTATTTAATTATGGCTAAGTTCTGCATACTTTTTCTTTCTTTCTTTTTTAACGAAGTTGATAATAATGGGACACTATAGTTGCTTTGTCTACATTTCCTTCTAACAGAGAATCTTGCCGAGGTGTCTGGAGAATTATGGGCTGCTGATTGAAAAGGGCAGCTCTCTAATAGAGTCATAGACCGCTCTCACAATATACATTTTGAAATTGTGAACGGGTGGTGGACACAGGCCCTAAAGCATAGCAAAATGTGTACATATTGAGTTGCCCCTACAATGATGTTACATGCATTTTATAGTACTTTTTTTTTTCTCAAAAGAAGCAAAATGGGCATATGATCATGTCAATAGAAATCATTCATTAATTCAAAATAAATGTTTCTCCAACTAATAAGTATCATTCAATGTAAGACAAATGTATGTGTATCTTGGTGGCATGAAACTTTTGTCCACACCCACAAGTTTACAGTCACTGTAATTTTGGGTGTGTCTGCATAATTCATCTTTACCATGAACATGGATATATTGTTTTTCCACAAATAAATAGAGAGCATCTAGCTTTGTTTTATCCTCATACATAAATGCACCTAAATTACTAATGGCAAGAGAGTAACTCGGTTTGATAGTTGTTTGGGCAACAATGCAAACAATGTTCCAACAGGTGAGCTATATGACCTTAACTAGGATGACATTGTATGATTTTGTCATTTCGATTTAAGTTGTTGATATTAAATTCAAAATGGGGTTCCATCCATCCATCCATCCATCCATCCTCTCCCGCTTATCCGGAGTCGGGTCGCGGGGGGGCAGCAGCTTCAGCAAGGGACCCCAAACTTTCCTTTCCCGAGCAACATCATCAAGCTCTGACTGGGGGATCCCGACACGTTCCCAGGCCAGTTTGGAGATATAATCTCTCCACCTGGTCCTGGGTCTTCCCCGAGGCCTCCTCCCAGCTGGAC
>JAODUE010000130.1:0-13538 GCA_027564755.1 Amblyopsis hoosieri
TTAATGATATCATTATGGTAGCTATACAATACAGTATGCATAATGATATCATAAAATGAATAGGGATAATATGATGATATTATGACATAATATCATGGAATATATGTCAGAATATACCGTATATTAAGAATAAAGAGAATATACCATATTCTGAATGTGTTATTATGCGCCCCATGTGAATGTAGCAAGCACAAAGAATCCAATGTTTGCGTCTATCCTCTGCAGAAGACTCTTAATAGGCAGCCAGCAGCTGATCTGATTTCAGAAGTGGGGGTAACATCTTTACACAGCTTTATGTGGATTGGCAATGCTCTCGTGAGTCACGTGCAAGAGCAGCGGGGACATGTGTGGCAGTTGCCCTGCTTGCTATGTGTATGTATATGGCTTTCGCTCTGCCCAAGTCGTCCGCTCTCTGCGCCCAGATCAGTATTCCTGACGTGTGTAGCCCCTCTGCAGAATCAACAGCATTGGGGAGAAACAGCCCTTAACAGCATCAGTACACAGAGCTTGCCTCACACACTGCATGAAAAAAGATGGCACTGACATTATCAGCAGAGCCAGCTTGTCTCACATGTTTCATGCAGTGGAGGGAGCAGGTGAGATCAGCTTTTTCCTTTCTATGCCTTTCAGCCCAGTGATTGAAAGGGGCTGTTTTCCATCACGGCGGGCATCCCTCCATTTTGATAAAGCGGCGTCCCGCGATTGCTAATATTTACCAATATTATTGCACAGGCAAATACACAGGGCACTCACTATGGTTAAAAGCTGCAATGCTAAACCATGTAGATAATTGAAACAGACAATTGCACAGGAAAGAGCCTTGATCCGTCATCACACAGCGAGACGTGACATGGTGCATACTAAAAGTAAGAGAACTAGAATGAATTGTGTTTTAGCAAAAGATATGAGATGTGCAAAGCAGGAACCATACCCAGAGTGGCCCAGGGCATCAGCGATAAAGAATAGAGCAGAGTAATGCAGTGTTCATAGTTAATTGATTGAATGTAGAAATGAATATTCACAGCTTTGCTGCTAATGCAATAGATGGGGACATAGATGGAACCTTTGCACCCGTTTCCAGTCTCAGCCGGCTAGGTGACGTGCCGTATGTTCTTACAGAGTGTTAATGCCAGTGGGTTTTAGCAGGCTATATCCCTGTCAACCAAAAGGGCGGCGACATTTGCCGGAGAATTGTAGCTACAGTATGTTTATGTCGGCCACACACTGTCACGTTAGTACTGTAAAGAATATACATTTTCTTAAATTGTTTTTATATACTGTAATTTTATCTCTGTTTCTTTTTAATTGGTTTTGTTTTACAGGTGCAAGTGCGCAGCGCAGTTTGAAGGACCGGACTGCCAGCAGACAAGGCTCAGTTTCCTTGGCAACGGTTACGCCTGGTTTCCCCCCATAAGGCCGTGTTTTGATAGCCATCTCTCAGTGGAGTTCATGAGCGCAGAGGAACATGGCCTGCTGCTGTACACTGGCCCACTGGCCACCTTAACGCCCGGGGACCACGAGGACTTCATGGCCATAGGTAGATAAGGCCACCATCATTAGACTCATGCCATGGGCGCCATGCTGATACTGTGCTGCCAGAAGCTACGTTTTATGCTGTTAATTAGCGGAAAGCAGCTAAATGGATATATAGAGGGAAATTTGCCCTGTCAGCAAACCTGAGTTTGGGCAATTACTCCACGGAGGTACGTGTTAGAAATTGCACCTAAGGGCGTGCTACAGAGGCAGCTCTGCTATAATGTTTAATTTGACTGTGATACTTCATTTTGATTTCCACTGGGAAATTCCTGTTTCCGCTAGCACCTATCCACAGGGACGCGAGCACTCTAGGTCTTTTACTGAACATTGGGTTTGGAGCAGGGGGATATTTGGGCCTTGCTTACAGACACATCAGCAAAGCCCGAGTTTGCTAACACTGGAATTTATAACAGGCTTCTCCAGCTGAGAGATTGCTTCCCTAATCATTATGTTAGCTTGCTCCCAAATGATAGTGCCCAAGCAGGAGTTCATTTGCATAGATTGTAGTTATTCAGCAGACACGTGTAATTGTCGCAACTGGCAACAATGTTAAAAAGTGCCACGGTCAGGACCTAAGTGACATCACAAACCAGTCCATGTAGTAGCAAAGTGCTAGGACAAGGGCGAAAAAAGTGCTTGGACAAGGAGCAGTATAATCAGCCAATGGTGAGAGATTGTAACAGAATATAAGCTATGTGTGTGGACAGTTACAGTTGCAGCATTTAGCAGCCACTAAATGCTTCTTTTATACATAGCGACTTATAATATTTGCGGTTATCCCACGAGGGTTAAATTTAAATTCAGATTTGTTTAACCCTCTTTGAACGATGTGCAGTGACTTTTCTGTTTATTAGTGAGAAGGTCATACGCCCCCCAGGTGAAGAATACTGTATCATGAACTACCAATTGTCTTAGTTAGGATAACATGGCACAAAATGGTGGTGTGCACAAATACTGCTATGCACAGATTAAATCTCCTAATGTGATGTTAAAGGGATTGCCCTGGCTTGACCCCTGTTTAGCAGATCCTAATGAGCAGTTGGGGCTGGGGAACATTAATTAAAATAGTGTAAACAAAGCAGATTTCTGTTAGCGGTTGCTAATAAGGAAAATCACATTTCATAGGTATACTGAGACCAAAAGCAAACTTCCAAGAGGTCTTGCTGCTGGGATTATATATGAGAAATCGATTAAACTGCTAGGGTAGAGAGTTATTTTGAAATTAACCTGGTTGACCTGCATATTCTCACTCATCAAGCCCATACTACCTCTAATACAGTAATAACTATTATTAGCTCTAGTGCAAGACTGGCCATCATGGTCTAAAAGTCATTATATATTAAACAATATGATTGTTTATTATGAATATTATTTTTGCAAGGGCACAATAACATTTGTACAACTTTCCATTACCCTTAATGTTATCTCACCTCACTTGCCCTCAGAACTGATTGGTGGAACGGCCAGTCTAAAAGTGAACCACGGCTCTGGAACCCTTGTCCTCCAGCTGCCAAGCAACGCGGGTGTATCAGATGGTCGTTGGCATCGCCTGGATGTGAGAAGTAATGGCAAGGTAACACACGCATGAGTACAACCCTTAGCCATGCTGTCTGGTCCTCGTACTGAGAAAACATCAGGTCAGGCCTCAAGGCGGAATTGGCAGCTCCCTCATTGGCTGCCTCACTCACACGGGAACATAAGGGCAGTTTGATGTGACCTCCTCTGACCGCACAAAGTTTAAAGTCCAGGAGAAAACGCTCTGCAAATCATGATCCCGCTATTTTTCCCTCCAATTTAAAGGAAGTGCACTTCACTCTTGATCGATGTTCGAGTGCCATCATCATGGAGACGGAAGGTGTCGACTCTTGGGCCATGACAGAAGACCGCTCTTCCTGTGAGATTAGAGGGGTCACACCCAATAGGGACAGGTGTGTTCTACACCATGTGCATTCTCATACAGCTAAGGGTTAATTGGGGGCTCCTGCTGACAGAGCACATGTGCATACTGTAATAAGATTTGCTCATAGAAGATCTAATTAGATACTGTTCTCTGCTTTTAGGAATGTAAGTTGATGCTAACATAGGCACTGTAAGAGAAAGAAGAGAAGAGAAAATTATATTTCTATTTGTGTTTAATGTCAATTAGGTGTTCATGTTATTTTCAATGTTTATTAACATTGAGAGATTATTAATTTGTCCTCCAGGTACCTGAACAGAAGTCATGTTTTGCAAGTGGGTGGTGTCAGTGAAAACATTTCATACGAGTACCCTCAGCTACAGCACAAGCATTTCACCGGATGTATACGTAACCTGGTGGTGGACAGCAAGGTATGTGAGGCGTGGTTTAATTCTGAACCGTATTGCCGCATAGCAACCTATTTACAAGGCCTGGCTGAGGCAAATTATAGATAGCAACCAAAGGTTTCTCTTCATAATTCTTTTACTCTTGACCTGTTGTGATAACTGACAGCTCGAGTGCTGGTGGATTCCACTTCAATTGGAATGTAAATGTGAGCTGAAGGCTATGCTGCCAGATCTATCTGATCACCGTCTCTTCTAGCCTCTAGTGTCTCTCTCTCCTTCCCTCTCTCTCTCTCCTTCCCTCTCTCTCTCTCTCTCCCTCTCTCTCTCTCTCTCTTGCTCTCTCTCTCTCTCTCTTTCACTCTCTCTCTTACTCACTCACACACTGTTTATGGGCCTGAAGCTAAGTGAGATGCCAGCGAGGTTTCGCTACATGTCTCTTTCATGCCTTCATTCATGCTTTACTGTTCGGTATGCTCGAGGCTATTTGTTATTTCAAAGAATAGTATATAGCAGCAAAAGAACATTATTATAAAACTAAATATGCCACAAACATATTAAAGCAATATTGAACTTTTTTAAACCCTTGGCACTAGAGCTTTCTCTATATCTTCATCTTAATCTATCTTAATTTAAACCTTGCAGTAATTTAGTTTTGCATACCAAATGAACAATTAATTCTACCAGTAGAGAGATTTAACACATTTTCAGTATTGCTGTAAAACAAAATAAACAAGACAACCTAGATATCAGATAGAAATCTAATATTGCATGTACTGTGTAATATAAAAATTAGACTTGCTGTATAAAAATCAATCTGTCAGAGGTAATATTTTTGTTTTCCACTTTCTCATTTAGCTCTATGACCTTGGTTCTCCCGCTGAATCCTTGAACAGCATCCCAGGATGCACTCTGAATAATGGCCACTGTGCCAACCTGGAGCAACTTCCTTCCTGTAGCAACAGGGGGCATTGTCATGAAGAGAGGGGCTCCTTCACCTGCCAGTGTGAGCCCTCATACACAGGGCCACACTGCGACCAAGGTGGGCTTTTAATTCTCTGTAGATTTTAAAGCTGCATAGGAAAACCTTTTATGGTAAATTATTAACATAATTTGCTAGTGTTTGAGTTCGTGCCATGCCCCAGTGAATCAGCAGCAACAGCATAATGAAGTAATGAGATGTATGTGGCATATTTACCACAGTAACGAACACTATTCACTCTCTGCCTTATCGTCATGGATAAAGATATGCATAATTAGATGTGTGCAGTTTCTGCAGTACAGTAAGATGTAAATGACAACTTTCAAACACAAACAGTGAAGTTACATCTTGTGGCCTGGATGATAATCCTATGCATCTTGAAAAGTGCTTTACATACTGTATAATATAGTATACTATCTATTCACCAAACAATGATAATTTTGTAGCATCTCCTGCCTTTGTTTTCTTGACTTTAAACAATGGATGGAATCCACCAAGAGGATATTGTAGTAGGTCTTTATCTGCTTAGAATGTCTTCTGTGTAGGAGCTGTGTGGAGGTGATTGGTGGAGGTCGGCGGTTGTGTTTTGTGGGCATCAAAGACAATTTAACATGTCCAGACAATGTCCTATGCTGCTATCAGACAACAGTGAACCCCAATAGGGAGAAGAGTAAGTTGAGTTGTGAGAGCAACAATTTAAAGCGCAGAGTGAAACAGATTGAAAATCAGTGGCTGGGTTTACAATGGCATTTGGAACCCACAGAAATAGGTGATTTCTACATTAGGAGGTTAAAAGGAGATTCAATTAGAAGGATTAAGTGGTTCTTTGCTTAATTGTAAATTGTCAAATTTATAAATTATTTATGTTATATTATGTCATGTTTATATAACTTTTTTTTGATGAAAAGAAGCTTTTTGTGTTTATATTTTCTTTGTATTTTATATCACAATATTTTCTTAATTAAATAGTGCTTTAAGCACAGACTGAAATGCTGCTGGCTTTGTTTGTATTAATTACATTCACATAGCAGATGTTTTTAACCAAAGTACCAGCAGAACATTTTCTGTATTAAGATTGCCAAATAAATATTCATAAATAAACCAGTTACATCTGCAACTCCAAGATAAAAGCATTAAGCTACAGTATATATTGTCTTAATTCACGTGTCCTTCAGTGTGTTTGTTTATTTTTAATTTAGTTACATTTTGTTTAGTTACATTGGGCAATTTTTGCCAATATACATGCATGCCCTGTTTAACATGCAAATAAGCGGCGGTGTATACGGTTCAGTGGAGCTACTCTCTTTGAAACACCCTCCGGGTGGACAGACTCTGTCCAGTCTGAGTTGCCTTGTGATGACTGCTTGCTGGATGACAGCCTGCACAAGATAACCCTGCCTTGCATACTGTAAATTGCCTTTACAGGCCAATGAGCACACACAGTGTAATCTCCCGGTGTATTTCCCCCATGACAGCAGGTTTAATTGAACACACCTTGTTTCTCTTTGATCAACAAGTTGCTCCAGAGTTCTCCTTTGATGGACGGAGTCACATTCAGTTCCAGCTCCTCTGGTCTCTGCCGGCACGACAGACTCGGGTACAGGTCGGGGTTCGGACACGCTCCACTTCGGGTGTCCTCCTCAGCCTGCTCTCCCAAGAACAGAATGAATACATCCGTCTAGAGGCAAGTCTCCACTGGTTACTCCTGGTCACTCTGCCTTGACCTTCCATCTGCTATGATATAATTGTCAGGGCTCTGCATAATGATTGGCACCCATGAACATGTGTATTATGCTCCATTAAAGTCGAGGCTGGCGTTATCAGGACTGTTGATAAAGACAACTCTATAGTAGTTTATTAAAAAGTACTCATTTATGAAAAATGTACTTATATTAATAATATAAAATAATAAAGAGATAGTGTAAAGTGTATTAATCACAATATAACTATATACAATTGTTACTCATCATGCAGCTGTTAAAATCACAATAGTTCCAAATGTAATCACAGAGATTACATATAGGCTGCAAGTAGGACAGTCTGAGATGACAATAACCATTTCTTACAATGCTTTGCTCTCTCATTCTCTCTCTGCTATAATATACTGTATAATTGGCAAAGGCGCAAAATTCATCAAGGCAGATGCTAGCTACAGTAGCACATTTTTGCAGGTACATATCCAGTGGTTTGCCGTTTAATTCCTTGTTACCATATATGAAAAATACCTGGTTGCAGTTTAGTTATGGATGCAGACAGAGGGAAGACTAGGGGAACCAATTAGATTCCTGCTACGTTTTGTCACAAATTAACATGCTGTTTTACTAAGAAATACCTCAAATGATATGATATTTTATTTAATGTCATGATTAAACATAGCCTAATATACAAAGTGTGTGTGTGTGGTTGTGTGTGTGTGTGTGAGAGAGAGAGAGAGAGAGAGAGAGAGAGAGAGAGAGAGAGAGAGAGAGAGAGAGAGAGAGAGAGAGACTAAACTGTGATATACAGTATTTTTATTGGTTTGTCTCACTCACACAAGTCATTCCCAGAGGAGTAGGTAGTACTGCAAAGAACACAAGAGAATCATTTGTCTTTTATGAATATGGCTGAGCAGACCAGAAATCTCATAATTCTTAGAATAAATCTCATACTGAGATCTGACAATTTTGAGAAAAGATCTTGTTTTGGCCTATTCTGCTTATATCCTTGTTTCTGATTTATTGTAAAGGACAATGAGTTTACAGCAATACATGAATTGTTAATGCATGTCGCTGGCCAAGAAGATAGATGGTGTTTAATCTTCTGTTGGCTCAATGTGTGCCACATAGACTACTGCCGTACTGATATTTCCTCACGTTAGCAATCCAATGTTTTCTTTCCAAACAAATAAGCAATAATCTTTCATATCATTTTGTCATATTTCTCATAATTGATTGGGCTTTCATATGAACTTGTATGGCAGCGGGAGGTTGGCAGCAATGTGCACCCCATCCCACTGTAGGCTACTAGTCCTACTGTATCAGTGTGTGTTGGTGGATCGGCTACACTGGGCGCACAACACCTGCACTGTCGACATCAATCACATTGAAAAGCTCTGTACATCTTGCTGCTATGGTCTTTCAATATAAAGGGCATGTCTTATTTACATAATGTGGAGGGAGTTCTGTGTATTGTTCAGAATTTACCTATTCTGCTCATATTTACTTATTTTTTCTGTGTAATATTCTTTTGTACACTTGGCCCAACTTCACACTGAGGCGTGTTTATGCTTCTGCACTGACATTTAGCATCTCTGCAGTAATTTACAGGAGCATTAACTTAATGCATTACTGGGGCAGTATCGCTTTTATCAAACCAGAATGTACAGAACAAAAGGTGTTTGCCAGGATGCCAGCAGGACACACAATGTTGCTGCCCATATTTAGCATTACTACCAGTAAATGAAAAAGACACATGGTTTAATAATAAATAAACACGGCTTAGTTGTGTAGTTGAGTAGAACCCAATCGCCTATATATAGCCTATAGATCCTTCTCAGTGGCTCTGATGCAAGATGCCTATTTCCTACAGGCATCTTGCATGTTAACATGTTGACTGCATGTCTAAAATGTTAACTAACAATGTCAACCTACAGTAGAGGTGTGGATAGCCAAAATAAGTCAAAACGTTGTGTTTTCCAGGGGCCTGAAAACGCTTTGTGATTTACACTCAAATTTCAACTTGAAGCCTATCACATGGCTTCTGAAAGTTATTTAGGCGTGCTTCTTAAATTGCAAAGCCTGTTCTTTGACAGACACTTGACAGAACATTTCTTCAGAAGACAACTCTGCTTCCCATTGCATAAAAAGCCTTTCTATGCCTGTCACATTCACGAATGGATATGACGAAATAATTTTTACATTTCCTAAACCTTTTGTCTTATTGTCTGGCAGGCAGACATGTCAACAGCACTTCTCAACAGTGATTCTCAATGTCGGGTCAGGGCCCCCAGAGGGGTTGCAAGATGGTTCCGGGCAGTTGCAGGGTGATTTCAAGTCTGTTTTGTTTGCTATTATTATTTTAGTTCATGTTTGTGTAGTGACAACATATGTTCATAGCATCTGGGCCACATGGGTCAAAATGTTTGCGATACTGTGTGGTAAATAGCTTTGCTTTCATTCCTGGGAAACCTAAACTGTCTATCCTCTAATGTACTGCATCTTTGATGCTTCAAGCTGCAGTTGCCTTCTCTTTAGAACTGTGTGTGTGTGTGTGTGTGTGTGTGTGTGTGTGTGTGTTTGTGTGTGTGTGTGTGTGTGTGTTCTTGTATGAGAACATTTTAAACTTTGCTCTTGTCTTTGAATCTTTATTATGCTCACGAAAAGCCAATCCCCTTATTCATTATAAGAACAGTATGTAGCAGGGCAACAGAGACATGCAACAGAAATGTATCAAGGCTATGTACTGTTTGTGGGCTGTGTAACAGTTCTCGGAAACCCTCTTTGGAGCGGAATTGGCGAGCTGTATAAAACATGTGATGTCGGACTGCAGCTACATGCTGAAGTGTTTCAGCCTAGCTGTCTCAAAGCTCTTAAAATCACTCGCGTTTGAGGCTGATGTGTCTGCCAACAACAAGTTCTACTTTACAGGGCTGTCTCTCGACCCTTTCCCCCTTTAAAGTGTAGACATGGGATTGAGTGCACATTGAGTAAATCACCAGACTTTCACAGAGAGGTTACCAGGGGCAAGCTGAGTTTTTTTTTTTTCTTCCTCAAAGCAGAACATCATCTGTTATAAAGCATCAAATGATATAACAATATTTAATAATGCAATGCCTGTAGACACAATGGTGTCTTGTGACGTTTGGTCAGGTGCTGTAAAAGTGTAACTGCACCCTAAAATGTGTTTTTTGAGCTGTAAAAGATGTAATAGGATTGATCTGTGATTAGACACATCATCATCAACACCAACATGCTGGTGTTAATAATGACACAACTCCCTTTTAAAAATCTGCATTGTACGTGCTGAAAGCAGAACTACATGTCATATCTGTTAAAAATCACCCCAGGACCTGGATGGTTCACTTACCACTAGTACACTTAGTACGCTCATACGTCATCAAATTCAAATGTTAACGTTAATGGGGGCCCCTCTCAGCCCCTCCCCTCCCTCAGCTCTTTAAAGCATTTTTCACAGTTGTAGAGGGTGGAGTCAGGCTCAGAGCTGGGGTGCAGTTACACTTTAAACCCTACTATATAGATTATCGAAATGCTAACATTGTTGTGATTATGATGAATCAAGATTCTGGACATGTGGGGCTGACAGAAATATACTGTAGTGGTTCTTTACCAAGCATTGTGCCAGCTTGACGACGCAGTTAGCAGCTACAGTATTGTGTGATTATCTTGAGGCAGTGTGTGTGTGTGTGTGTGTGCGTCCAGGCTAGGAGAAGCCATTTAACGTGACCATGCTGAGGGAGCACAAGCTGAAGTAATGGCCCAGGCTGAATGTATTACAAACTATTGAGTTATCTCTTCCCACTGTTTCCAATTAAGCTTTGGACATGTACAAGCTGCAGTTGTGGGAGCCCCTCCTATCTCGAGCCTCTAGTGGTCACTCAGCCTTAACTGCTGAAGATAATTGTTGTTTCTTGCCCCCCCCCAATCCCCCCGTTCCCCCTTATTCCCCCCTCCCCCCACCCACCACAGCTGTAATGATGGCTACAGTAGTCTGGCAGTCGAAATTGCTCAATTATACGTCCCTGAATTATGCAGTTTTTCACACGATTTCATATTTCTCTGACAGGTCTACAAATTACAATGTTTTTGAAAGTACAGTACATTTGCACATTTCTTACCTGTACAAACCGTCCATTTTTTTCTTTGCTAAGTTTATTTTAGTGTTAGAGTCGAGCGTCCTAATTATGATGTTATTGTGGTTTTTCTTATGGTGTGTTACAGTATGGATATATGCGTCAAAACAGCATGGCTGCTGCCTACTGTAGTCTGTCACAAATTGCTGTACCAACTACCTATCCAAACCCAAGCTTGCCAAGACACTGTTGACTAGGTCAAACTATTCAGTATAGTTAGAATCTGTTTAACATTGGTATCTATAATATGTTATGTCCAGCGGGATTTATATATTTGTCGATAGGGGCCGGTTGCACAGACATGGATTAAGCCTAGTCCAAGACTAAAATAAAAATGTAATGATCTCCATTGAAAAAGGTTGTTCTAGGACTAGGTCTAATGGCCAATAGTGTCTGAAATGGCCATTCACCAGTTACAGTATAATAAGTTAAAGCAATCTATTATAAGAGTGACACTGCAGACAGGGTGTAACTACAGTACTTTGAGTTCCATTTCAAGATTGCATAATCACATTACTTTAACTGCTTTAAGTTAAATTGCTAGGAACAGATAAAACGAATGTAAAAAAAATGCATCCATTCAAGGGTTTGAATTGTAAGTTCACAGGTGTATTGTTTTTCGCAGGTGATTCAGGGTCTGCTGGCTGTTTTCTACAACCTCGGCGATGGAGACTACAACGTCACACTGCCTTACCATCACCTTGACAACGGGGATTGGCATGAGGTGGACTTGTATCGCTATGGCAGAGAGTTCACACTGCGCTTGGATGGAGGCGAGGGCAGGCGCCAGATCACCTCCTCTCCGGGCCGGGGTCAGGAGATCATTATTGACCAATCAGCAGTGATGATAGGCAATTCCTTTCCCTCTGGACACAACAGGAGTTTCTTAGGTATGTAGCTCCTCCTGGAGGGGATTATTAAAAGAATGGGTGAAAAAATGAAGGAGGATTAAAAGTAAACAATGATAGAAGTCAGGGAAGGCCAGATGATTACATTCATAATATATTTATGGATGGGATTCTTGTAAGTATTATACTCAATCTTCATACTGTACAAACTGAGAAAATGTATATAAGAAAGGGGATTTTCCGCAGAAAGACTTTAGGTTGGATTTACAATTCATGGCCTGATAAATGATTCAGTGGCTACCCTTTCTCACTTATCTTCACAGTTCAACACTTGGCCCAAAGGTATTTTGTGAAGCCTTAGTCTAGAGCAGATTGAGTGTGGAGGACAGGCTCTTTATAAAAATTATGTCTTCTACCTCATTCTCCCCTGACTTAAGGCCAGCGCCCACTGGTGGCGGCGTTTGGCGTCGCATCAAGGAATGCCCTTTTAATAACCTTCGAAATGTAAAGACAAATTTGAGGAGGTCAGAATTCAGCAAATATTTAATGCATGTTTATTGCTTGACGCTCAGGAAAAAGAACCACGTTCTTAACCTTGGCGTCGACGCCAACAACTTCTAAAACTCTAGCATCTCTTGACGTGCGTTGGGCGTTGGCCTTTAGAACCAACTAACCAGCTGAGAATATCCTGCATAACAGAAGTCTTTGCTAACAGCTTAAAAATAGCCACGGGCTGATTGTGCGCGTTTTGGTGCATGCGTATTTTGTGCGCGCGTCTGCAAGTATATGGCTGTGCAATAAGTGCTGGCTAAATGCCTGTCCTCAATCTGTGTGTGTCAGCGACTGTGACTGAGTTAACACCGTCGCCCTGGTAGATATCTGTGTTTACATCAAATATCTAGCTGTCTCTCTCCTCCTCTTCCCATTTTGTATCTCTAGCATGTACATCTTGCTCTCACATTCTCTTTGCTGCTTCTTGTTCACCTCTGACCTCTCTCCCTGTCCCCCTCCCTCCCTCCCTCCCTCTCTTCCCCCCCCCCCCTCTCTCTCTCTCTTTCTCTTCCCCTCCCCCATTCTCCGTGGCTTCAGGCTGTTTACGGGATCTGAGGCTTAATGGGCGCTGGGTGCCCCTGGACAAGCGACAGGCCGTGCTGGGTCTTCAGATGGTTAGCTCCCAAGGCGTGTCCCTTAGCTGCCGCTCAGAAGCCTGCAGGAAGCACCACTGCTCTCCTCCTTTCATGTGTGTGGACCTGTGGAGGCACCATGAATGCAGGTACATTTGAATGCAGTTTGGTTGTAATTGTTCTGGTGCTATTTTGGTGCTACCAACTTTCCAAACTCCTAATGCAAAATTCAAAACGGATCACATTATGACGTTCAAAACCTTTATTGTGCATCCCTTGTGTCTGTATATCTCTAAAAACACAACCATTGGTACAAAATGTCATTTTTATTTGTGAAATACCATGAACACATTGATTTAGTATCCAGCAAATAATGCAAGATACATGTTTCAAAATGGCCCTTTGAAGTGTTAAAGGTATTGTAATATGCTGCAGTCCTGATTATTGCAGTAGCTCATACTGGTTCACTGTAAGATTAAGCATTACTGTAGCCTGGTGTCGACAGACTAATTCACAAAATGTTTATTACTGTATTGTAGTTTGGAATCTCTAAGGGGTGTTACAGCAGGGGTGGGGAATCCTGGTCCATGGAGGACCGCATTCCTTCATGTTTTAGATGTCTCCTGCTCCAACACACCTGATTCAACTTAATGGATCGTTAGAAGCCTGATAACGACCCATTCATATGAATCAGGTGTGTTGGAGCAGGGTCCATGTTGAAGTGCAAGGCTGCAGCTGAATACCCGTACTTGTCTACTATATAGTAGGCAAAAAGCAGTACGTCACAATTAGTAGTAGGTCCGAATACTCAGTAAGCAGTTTGTAGTAGTCGAGTGGCGTACTACCTCCGTAGTGTACAAACGTTCCACACTACGCTATCCCATAAGTCAGTTGGGCAC
>JAODUE010000131.1:0-13538 GCA_027564755.1 Amblyopsis hoosieri
GTCACATGAAAAGATATGCTCACATATTTGCAAATATGTGAGAGGTGTACTCACTTTTGTGAGATACTGTATATATACACATCCCAGGGCACACTTCTTCTTTCCTCGTTTGACTTTGTTCATATTTTTCTTTCAGTTACTGGCTCCTGCTATTTTGTATTTAGTAGTGCCCTGAAAGCCTCTGCAGGATACCTGGCCAAGTCCAGCATCGTGGAAGGTAGGTTGTAGAACTCCTAGTGGAGGTAGTCAGCGTGACCGTAGCATGCAGTATCTGCTTGACAGCTTTGGGTAGTACATCTGCTTCATTGAGTGCGTGTGCGTGCATACACATGACAGACATAAGTGTGCTGTCTGCATGTGTGTTCTCCTGTTCTGCTGTCTCTCCCCCAAGATGGGCTCATGGTGCAGGTCACTGTGGAAACACTGGCAGAGCTCCGCCGGTCGCTACGGGAGATGAAAGACTACACAGTCACCTGCGGACGGCTCGACCAATCAGACAGCCAGGAGCATGTGTATGTGCAGTGGCTGGAGAAGAAATGCACTGTGAACAAGGGGTGAGTGCCCTACATAGCTCTGTCATGTAACGCTACACTGCTGGTTGTGTCTGGATGGAAGGAATGCACTCCAGAAACACGTCCTTCCTGTAGTGAGCTCACATCTACCCCTCTCCTTACAGCCACACGTAGTGAACTTGGGAGGATATGTGGGATTCTTTGAAGTAGTGTTTATTTTAATTCCATGTGTTTTAGGAGCAGGTACCCTGTCCAGTCATTAAGAGGTAGGCTAATGTTTGTTGGGGAGCTCCACATCCCATAGGACTTCACTGGAGCACAAAATAAATGCCCAGCTCATTTTTCACTTTTATCCCTTGATGCATTTTCATATAGTATGACACTAGATGTAGCTGTGTTGCAGAGTTACCAGTCCCATTGATGGAAGATCCATGGAGTCGATCAGTAATATAAAGATGTTCCAGAAGGCAGAATACAAGGAAAATGGGAAGATTATCCGCTGGACTGAGGTAGGCTTCTTGAAACGAGATTTGCTGTATCACTTCTGTACTTCATATTGGTTGGTGTCTGTCTGTGTTGTGCAGGTGTTCTTTCTGCATAGAGCAAGCCCTCCCCGAGGAGTGGGGCTGCCGGACTCTGCTGAACACAACCGGCTAACTGAACGGATCGCCCGGGCATTCTGCCTTGCGTTGTGCCCACACCTCAAACTGCTGAAGGAGGATGGGATGGCCAAACTAGGCCTGCGCGTTACTTTCGACTCCCAAGAGGTCAGAAGAGACATTTTTCATATTCAATGTTAAACTTTGAATAGTCCTCATGGATGAATATCATATTATTCCCATTAATATAAACTTAGCCAATTATAACCCCCATAAACCTATTACTACTTTTTTCCCAGGTTGGTTTTGTGGCTGGAAGCAATGGGCAGCCTCTCCCAGCACAGTACCTTAATGCCCTGGATAATGTGATGATCCCAGTTATACACAGCAGGGGGCGCAAGAGGAGTGAGGAGCCTATTGTTATGGAGCTCATATTTTACATCCTAGAAAGCATCACCTAAGAGGCCACTTTCCCTTCAAGCTATCATTTCCAGTCCCTTCCTACCAGCATTTGTGCTTCCATGGGATTGGCAGAGCAAGAGCAGGCCCCAGCCAGGTCTTGATGCTGCAGTATTGTATACTCCTCGCTAATACAGAGACAGAAGTGGTCCTTCATAAGAAAAGACCATCAGATCAGGTTCTGCACTGGTAGCATACATGACCTCATCCATCTTCACTAGTTTATATACAAACACCCATATTGAGAATGCATTTACATGAGTGCTAGAGTCGACCCCACAACCATAAAGCAATAAGAAAATGACCCAAAAGTAGTCCCTCTGTAGTGATGCACTGAATGAATGCTTGTAATGGTTTTTAATATTGGATGCATTTGAAATCTTGCCTATGGAATGTAATATCTACTGTACTTGGAATTAAACTTACTAACAGACGTTTTACCCCAAAGGCTCTCATTTTTGCTTTATATTTTGATAGGCTCGCTAAAAGATTACCCTTTTCTTTTGTATTGGTCATTTTTGTTAATCTTTGTACAGTAAACTTGAGACTTAATTGTATATTGTGAAATTGTGCAAGCAAAGGGATATTCGCTATAGGAGGGCAAAGTTAAGTGTGCTAATATGATGGTAGTCTTCACTTCCTCTAAATATGTAAAGCATAGAAAATGACAGATCATCCGAAATAGCTTAAATCGTTTTAAAGATTCCATGCAAAACTGCTCAATATCGCTTTGGTCATGGCATATTTGGATTATGCTTAATACGCTGTTGATAACTTCAAAAATATGTATTTATTGCAAATAGGAAACAATGCAAGTTTAAGAAACAAAGTAAGTTGGTTTGGTACATTAAATATTGACTCAGTCACCATTGATCCAAATTAAATGTGTACATTACTGGTTTTCATAATAGTGAAATGGTTGTGAACTCGACACCATCTTACATCCTAGCCCAACCCCACACTGTTGGGTGCTCTGAATGGCGCTTAAGCCCCGGACACACTGCAAGCATCTTGAAGTGACGCAACGACAAGAGGCAATAGAAAGTCAATGTGATTCAGCGACTTGAAGCGACGACAGGCGAAGTAACGGTCGGCGACGCGAAGTGGGCGCGTATAGAGTTAGTCTCAACTACAGGCGATGTGATTGAAGAGACTGCCAACGGGAGCTAAAGATACTGTTGATTGACTGAAACATTTAGAGTGAAAGATAAGAGGGATACCCAGGCAACCACAGCCTGGAATGTAAACTAGTGACCAACTTTCAGCGACAAAGCGATGGGCGGATCGCTTGCAGTGTGTCCTGGGCTTTACTCTGCAGCTCTGATGAATTCTGAAAGCAAGTAGAATGGCTGTTGTGTCCAGCTCCTACATGCTGCATACTTGACATGTCAGACACACCACCAGTACATTCACAGCCATTTCTATTAGCCAACAGCAACAAATATCACTCAAACTATTCGTTGGAAAAGAAATTGCATGTAAAAGAACCATTCATTCTGAAAGTTACATAAATTAACACTCCGATGCAACCAAGTAATTGTAAATTGAATTTATTGGCAATTTTTTAAATAGACAACATAACATTTCGAAAGTCTAAAGTATCAATGCCATTAGTTTTACGCGTGCTAAAACTATTTACAAACAGGCATAATCAGGCTTGAAGCCAGAAAGTGTACAGTCATCTGTCCCTGTAGGGTCAGGTGAGGCACTGGCGTGTTGTATTCACTATGGCGCATTGCCATGGTGATATTGAACAGTGAGGGACCATCTGTGAAAATAACATTTACATAAAAAGGCATCTATTCATAGGTATGAATAGATGCTCCATAGATCGTTTTCCCCAATTAAAATGAAATGAAACCCCATGTTGGACCCTGACTGGAACTCATTGACCCGGGACAGTTCCTCACGTTCTGAGAACACAGATAACAGGACGGCAAACTCAACCAAAACATTCCTTTGGATCCAAAGTAGTTTGTGCGGGCTCTTGTCATACATCTTGGCTGGTTCCGTCCAGAGATTCTAGGCCTTCTTCATTTTGGCAGCGTGGGAGCTGCCATTCTCGTAATGGACAAACCCGTTTTGGGTGCCATTCTCGTGGCATTTTCGACTGGTGTAAATGACTGTGCCGTTCTGACTCGGTTTAGCATCTTGCTTGGGCAACCGCTTGCCCTTGACGTAGGCCTGAACCCAGAAGTTTGAGAAAAGAATGAAGAAGAAGGTTCCATACATCCAGATGAGGTGGAGGATGATAGGGAACTGATAGTCACAGCTGTCCATGAAGTAATACTGGCTAGCATGAAGAGAGACTAGGACAAACTGGGTCTGTTGGGCAGAAACAGAATCTTAAGTCACCAAGTACAATAGTGTTTCGTTAAGTAATTGGCTTAATATTCCATGACTACACTGTTTAATGTGATATTTATTTATGTACTTATTATGATTTACTGTGTTTTTAAATAACCTGTGAAGCCAAAAGCAAATTTGTGGACGATGAAGATGATACATACTGTTATAATAATAGTTCAAGACATCAGCCTACCATCTGAATCAGATTATTTAGGTAGATTTCAACTCCTTAAACCAAATCAGTAACAGGAAAACAACAGGCCCTGATCGTACCAGCTGAATTGCAGTCATGTATTTTTTCCACCAGAGAAACTTCTGGAAGCGCGGGCCAGCAGCTGACAGGCCATAGTAGAAGTACATGACGACGTGCACGGTGGAGTTGACCATGGCATGGAAGGATCCCATTCCCCCTGTGGGCATCCCGACATCATCAGTACACACCACAGCATGCAAACAAATACAGCCACCCACCCACACAGTGAAGGGAGGCACATACCGGGAGCATAACTAATGCCCCACCACCAGGTCCACGGCATGATGGAGTGGTGGAAGATGTGCAGGAAGGTGATCTGGCCATGTTTCTTCCTCAACACAAAGAAGATCTGAGAGACATTTGGATATGAAGCCGTCATGTTGTACCAAGCAAGGAAGGAGGATGGGGTGTGTATGCTGCATTTATAGCAGTTAGCACATGCCTATTTTTTAAGCGACTTACAATCAGTACATGTGTCAATAGTAGAACAGGTTGTTGTAAGCAAACAAGGTTTTAAAGGTGGTGTCAGCGATTGTAAGCTAATGTTTATATAATGAAACATTCAGCGAATATCTCCTTAACGTCTGCTAGCTGTCTGTTCTGTGTGAGCACTGAAAATAATCTGGTGTTTCTACCCAGCCCTGGCTCTGTAAATGGGAACGCAGAGTGGTGCAGACATGTTCAATATAGGGGTGGAGTGTCTGAGAAGCACCCTATGGCATTGAAGAGGTATTTCTGTTTTGATAAGAGTTCAAGAAAAGTTAAAATATCAATCTTTCCCCAGCATCACTGACCCCAACTTTAAATCATTAATTTCCTTTTGACAAACTGCTCTTGTAAAAACTATGCACAAATAACTGAGGTTACAGATGAAACCGACCTTACCGTATCCATCAGCTCAATAATCTTGGAGAACCAGAACAGCCAGGCCACTCGTACCATCTGGTTATATATACAAAAAAAAAAAAAAAAAAAAAACTTTTGCAACTCAAACTATAAGCTTGTTGTTAACATCTAACCCAGTGCAACCCACCAGTCAGGATCAACAACACAGAAGGTGTTCCGATCACAATCAGGCATGCAGGAGGTTTAGTGTTTTTTTTAACTGTATGTGCACTATTGTGGTTGGTAGAACTTGCCATGGTTTACTTAAACCTGACGTGATGTGCCAGGTGTAACCTTCCATAATTTTGCTCAGTCTCACTCAATTCTCCAAAATTACCTACTTCGCCCTTACAGGTTGTGTAAAGACAACAGACAGATAACATGGATATTTAGCTGGGTGTTTGCATATGTACAGCAGTTTTGCCCTTGGGCAGAAGGCCCGAACAGGACATCTAGCATCCTCTATGCTTACAAAGTCAAAACTGACAACAAGACGGAGATTCACCCTGGGGTTTACTGTAGAGACCAAGACTCATTTGCATGTTTAAACAAGTGTACAAGCGTAAACACTGGTATAAACAGTCCAGTTCATCGAACCACTAACTAAATATATATAAAATAAACCTAATTTCAAGCAATTAAAATTACATTTAGCTTGTACTGTAGTTGCATCTGTTCATTGATAAATATTTACTTGGTTATTTTAATACATAAATGTTCTTCTGCCTCTTTGCATAAAATCATATACTCTGAATGTAATTAATGCAAACAATTGCAGCAATCATTTGTTATAGTTTTTTTTACATAAACAAAACATAAGGTGTATTATCTTCTTTGTTGGGTCCAAAATTACATAAAAATTTACTATGGATACGAAAGACATTCGCAGACCACCAGACAACCAAGCGACAATGCTAGTATCCACCAAGAAGATTGATCCTGTCTGCCGACCCTGCTGTGTCGACAGCCATCTTCTGGGTGGATTCTGCAATTCCAGCATAGGCCACCTCGAGTCTTATCAGACAACTTCAGTTCCAGACTTACTCTTAGTGCCTCTGGGCTGTCAGTAGTGTCGATTGGGTCACATCGCCAGGTGTAAGTCTTCACCCATCCTGACATTAGGAACTAGTCATAAATAAAACAAACAAGACATAAGTCAGTTTGGAAAGACCAGGTAATATTCTATGCAACAGTCAGATCTATAGTTAGATGCCAAGTCAAACCTGAAATTAAATCTGCCATTTTGAAAGTGGGACAACAGAGTCTATAACTTTGGTTGGTTTAGTACCTCGTACACTATGAACACTGATAAGACCACTAGTGCAAAGTTGTAGATGATCATGGGACCCTTCAGCTGGAACGGTTGCCGGTTGGCCATGATGCGAGGCCCCAGGTACAGTACAAAGAACAGGTAGCATAACAGGATCGCAGTCATGGGAACTGGACTGTGCATCAGTGGATAGTCCTTTATCCGTGGGTCTACAGAAATTCAGACACAAATCAAGTGAGATAAACTGCGTTCAAGAGGAGTAAAGTTTAAGGTTCTCCCATTTAGTCAGGTAGGGATATTGATAACTAATTTTCCTGACATTTAAACTAGTCAACTTAGAAACAGAAAAAACTCATTGAACACTAAAAACTGAGCACAATTTAATCTACAAGGTTCATTCTCCAAAAAAAGTGCCATTTGAAACCGTTGAACACTCAACCAAATCTGACTAAATGCCCCTGGCACAAAGTTACATTTCTAAATAATACAATATGTTATAAGCACTTGAACAGTTTTAAATGCAATATTTTCTCAGACAATGTTTAACTTTATAATTATACAATGTTAGATGCGTTTACATTTCTGGTGCAGACTAGCGAGGCTAGAAACATCCAACAGACTAATCATGTATCCTAAGTACATATTTAGATGCACACCCACCAATCCCTTCCACGAGGTAGTTATAAACATCCATCACATGTGAACCAATCTCTTGAGGCATTTTGGACATCTGGTACTTAAATTACCTGTAAAAGAACCAAAATTAAAATGAAAATGGTGAAAACTGAGGTAATAACAGGTAATAAAAACCATTAAAAACAGCAGCTTCATAGTCATCATCTGATTGTGCAACAGTAATGGATGATGATGATGATTAGCTTGTTAAACACCACAAGAGCTAATCCTTTGCCAAATAAATAAACATTAAACAATCCCAGAATGCTTTGCTTCAACTTCAGCCAATCATCAGAGATGGCCTGACAGTGAAGGGGCTGGGCCACAGGAGCAGGCAGGCATAGCACTCAGTAGATGAGTAGGGTTAACACCAACCCACATCAACATAATGCATTACCACATTCTTCAGATGAATCCCACAAAGGATCTTTCAGTACACATAACATTTTACATCCAGTTACATTTGAAAAGCTTGTTGACCAGGAAACATTTGTTCATAAAGTGGAATTGATGCATCTAAAGGTTTTACACCCCTCATCATCTTAACCCCCCCCCCCCACCACCACCCCTTCCCGAGCCTTGCAGTATCACACATGAAACCATAAGCACTTTTGGAGACAGAGTAGCATTTTGAAGACCCGAGCTTGTGTGTAATGTAGGCTAATCTAGTAGCATTATCATTGTCCTCCCAGGTGCAGCCGCCTTATGTCATGCCCTTATGACATAATGTCAGTAATACCACATCCTGGAATGAAGGTCTGGACATCTGAAGTTTGAGAGGTGCTGCTGAGAAAATAGCAAAGATATAGGACAAGACAGCATAACAAGAGCATTAGCTTTAGAACATTGTTCTTTTAGAAAGGTCTGAATTTATAGTAAGTTATTTCAACATAGCTTGTATATCAGCTGTTAACAATTATTTTCTGAATTAAATGACACTATGTTGATAATATGTGATGTTGTGAAATGTATAAGTAATGTGTAACCAACATGGATGACATGCTGATATTCCATCAGAATTCTCACTTACGATGACAGGTGTATGACATATTCAGATAGCTATTGACAAATGTATTGTATCGCGCTTTGTATAAAAGCATCTGCTAAATGCTGTACATGTAAAATATTTTCCTGAGACTAGAAACTAAAACATTCGCAGAAATTAGATACAGGATGCATGTCTGTAGGATACTGGAGTATGACTTTAACATAGTTTTCATTTGTAAACTGCTAGAACTGTATTACTGTATATATGTTCAATGTGAAGACATGTTGAAATAGTCCTAACAGTCACACACACCTATGTTTAAGGTTAGTCTTAATGCTTGAAGGCATGTATCTAAACTATACAGAGAGACCGATTATTACCAACACCAAAGATCTATTCCTTGCAATGATACCTCCGGTTTTCACAATCAAAATGTTGACAGACCACACGTTATATCAACCATGAAGGAACATTTGGTTATACGTCCTATGTGAAAATCCAGCATGCCAAAATAAAGCATGTACAATCCATGTCTCCTGGTCTGCAAAAACATAGAATATGAGCATAGCTTATCAAGGAGCAATCCCTATTATACCCAACAAGTCATTTCAGAGAACTCTTACACAAATGGTTGTGGTTCTTTATGAACTGGATGTTGACGCAAATGGGTGGGGTTGCCTCATGTTTCAACAAGAGCCCCATCGTGTCTGTTGCGACAACACACATCGAAGTTCAGTCAGTCTTCAGTCAGTCAGTTCTGAGGAGAAATGCTAAAGGTTACAACATCTGGCTGGTAAACTGTCTGAGGATGGAACAGAGGAGTTGGTATACTCCTTCCCAAATCATACTGTATCTCTCATGGAGAGTCCATTTGGACCTGAACAGTTCATTGTAGATTGTATGCTAAGTGGACCCACACCAAATCATTAGTTTTTAGATCTGCTCAGGACAATAGCAGCAACTGTATGAATTTAATCTAATTTGGTGTTAATGTATTAGATTCAAGAGCCCTAAAATGTAAAGAGTAAAATGCAGTGGCTGCAATGTTGTCCACTAACAGAAACTAAGAGAAATGAGGCAGTGGGAAAGTCTTGTGACTATGACAAGCCTACACCAAGTCAGAAATTACTTCCTTACCCCAAGGCAGCAGAGGAGACACCAGATACCAGCAAGTGAAAATCCAACCACCGTCCAAGTCCAGCTTTATTTCATACTCATTATTACTAGTTATTAATATACGGGTCTCACTGACCTCGTAATTTCAGTCATTTCACGACCACTATCTGTTATTTCATGAACCTAATTTCCTCCCATTAAAATACTTCTGTTGTATTTTCAGACATTTCTAACCAGTAGTGTAAATATGCCAATGTGTCCTATAGACCTGACAGAGGTCAGGAATACTAATTTGTTCCAGACTGGAATACTTCACATTACTGTGAAAATAAAGGGGTGGGGCGGTGTCAATTATTTGACACAGCCGACTACTTGACTTCATTTGTTTAATCTGTTTTCTTTTTACATGCAGCTATTATATTGTTTTTACAGTTCAGTACAGTGCCCTCTGTAAAATGGGTACCTACAAAAATGCCATGTTTAATGTATGACACACATTGATTAGTGAAGTTCAGACATTTGCCCGCTGTACACAATGCTAGGCTGTCCACGACAAACAGGCCTCTAGATTTCGAACTCCCATGGTGACAGTGCGCTGGAAAAGGAAAAAGAACGTTCCCTACGAGAGCCCTGCCATCAAATCACAGGCAGGAAAAAAAGGCAGCTCACGAGTTAGGAGTTAATGATGAACAAGAGCCAACAGAACTGCTGCCGGTGAGACTAGCAGCATTAGCCTTGTTAATCAAACGGCAAAGCTTGTGTTATATAAAGAAGGGTCAGGGCTGCAATTTGACATGTCAGCCCTGAGGTTCTCTGTCAAACACAGCCAACACCAGTCAAGGCCTCCCTGAGCAGGAATGTAAACACACTGTGCTGGGAAACCCACTGGCTCAAGACCACAGTTAGTTTTGGTTTGTTAAAATCAAGTGTGAAGCACTTGGCTTTAAGAAACGTGCTATGTAAATAAAAAGTAAAAAGGTATTAGTTCCCTTCCCAGTACACAGAGGGACTTCTCTTACCTCAAATCGGCAGCTGCCCTTCACAGCAAAGGCAAGGCACTCCACAAGCTACAAGGGCCAGGACGGCAACAGACTAAAAAGAGAGAGATAGTTAGAAAGTAAACTGACAAAGTGTGACTGGTACAGCAGTTCTCCAAGGCCCCACCCTCCCACAGTCGTGGATGAA
Source organism: Amblyopsis hoosieri (assembly GCA_027564755.1). NCBI lineage: Eukaryota > Metazoa > Chordata > Actinopteri > Percopsiformes > Amblyopsidae > Amblyopsis > Amblyopsis hoosieri. The sequence continues at coordinate 10,292 of JAODUE010000131.1, forward strand.
TAACTAGTTCAGAGGGGGGGGGGGGGGAGCAAGGCAGAGAGACAGCCCCTATTTCAACCTACACAACAATAAGACCTTTAGTGATTGGTTGCATTGTGGTCCCACCCTGGTCCCAACAAAAGGGAGTTTTCACTTTTACCCAGCCACCCTCTTCCCCTCCCCAGTTTCTCCACCCAGTTCCCTGACACATACAACTCTGGCGTGGCCCCGTGGGTTTCTTTCACAGCAGGCCAATAAAATTATTTGCAGGCAACAGGCAAGAAATCAGTAGAGACTCTGTTATCGTGAAGGGGACCATTGTTCTACAAACAGACGCTCTGATTGGCCAACACCCAGAAATCCAAGATGGCACCAATATATTTTTCCATACACAAGGGAAAATCAATGTTCACTGGTAATTATTCAGATTTCATTCAAAATATTAAAACACATCATTGTGCACAATCGTGACAATAAGCAGTCTCCACAAAATACTGTACCAAGATACCAATACACACACACAGCTGGCAATTCCAAAACAACACAGACCATTATGCTACAACATGCACGAGAGGACAACTAATAAAATACTTGTTCTTATTTAACCATATAATGACATTTGACCTTCTCCACGATAGGAAATCACAGAGTGTGATGTTCCTGCCACACCCAGCTCCAGCATCAACTTCATTCTGCGCTAAGCAAAATATCATTTTTACATTCTGCAGATCTGAGATGGAACTACAGATTGTCTGCATACAGCTTGTAAATAAGCTTCATTATATCTTATAACTTATTTACTCCTTGATACATTTTTTATTTTATTCCACAACTGCTTCTGCAAGCCATAGAAGATACTTGGAAGAAGAAAAAAAAAACTAAACAAAAAAACATCACTAAATCTGGCTCCAGCCTACTGTAACTACAGCCTACTCAGATGTTTGACAACACTGGATAAACAAAAGCTTAAAGTGTAACTGCACCCTAAAATGTTTTTTGAACTGTAATGGTAATAGGATTGATCTGTGATGAGACATCAATGTTGGTGTTAATATAGACAACATTTCCCTTTTTGTAAAAATCTGATTTTTTTTGTGCAGGAAACAAAACTACACATCATATACCCCCCCCCCCCCACCCCCCACCCCCGACCTGGCTGTTTTCATTGGTACACCAAGTATGCTCATACGTCATCAAATTCCAATGTTAACGTTAATGTTAAGACTGTTGAGACTGACTGGAGTATAGGGGTGTGTGGTGAAAATATTAGGGATGGCACCGATATGATACTGAGATCATAAATCGGTCCGATACTGACTTAAATAGCTGGATCGGTACCGGTGACAATTGGACAGTTGTAAACGATCCATGGGGCTGATCCAAGTAAATTAATTTACACGCTTAGGTCTACCGTCAACGATCAGCCATGTCTGACCTACCCAGGCCATATTATCAGCAGCAGGTTTCTAAAATGCATCTAAATCCTAAAATAGAGATTGGCTGTTATTTACTTTGTAACTTACCTTAAAAATGTATTTAACACTGGAATCGGATCGGTACTCTGTATCGTCCGATACCCAAAGTGCCTGTATCGGTATCGGGACTGAAAAAACTGGATCGTGCCATCCCTAGAAAATATTACCTGAAACACTGGTCTCATTCTATAAAGACCCCCTCCTCACCTTGACTTAGGTTCCAGGAACAAGAGAGAATGCAATGCATGTACAGGAAAGCCCCCATGTATGCCAATTATTAAGCCAAAGGTTTGTTGATAAACATTGCCACAATCACACAAACATGCTAGGACGGCCAACGTCCACATATGGGGTCATACGAGAGAACCAGATAGAAAATAAAGCTACAAACATCTGTTATAGCTAGCCTACTACTAAGATGTGTGGCGTGCAAAAATTACGCCACACATCAATATAAACATAAATATTAACTTATTTATAAACTTGCACATTTTATCTTTTAAAATTGCTAGATTATTATTAAGATTTCGCAAAGTAGTCTATAACTAGTAAATTAGTGTAATAACTAGTAGGGGAGAACAGGGTATGTCGAGCCAGTGGGTAAGATGAGCCACCCACTATATCTAGGTAACCATAAACAAGTATTATTGTGTGACCACATATTAAGGAAGTTTAGTTCACCTTGGTCAACCTTGACCACCCCCTGCAGAGGGAGTTTGTGCTCCTGCCTTCTGGTAGATGATACAGAGTGCCAACTCAAAGGACTAAGAGATTCATAGTCTCTTTTTGTGTGTACAGCAATAAATAGTTTGAATTGTCATAGATGATAACTTTTTATTGATTTTATGTGCCGTTTGTGTATGGAATATTGTCTTTATGTTGTCCTTTGTGTTTTGTGGATCATGTAACTATACCTGGCTGCAACAAAAATTTCCCCATGTATGATAATAAATTAATTTTGACTTTGACCCGTCTTAGACTCAAGCACATGGAGCGAGTAGTATGCAAACCAGAGCAAAATAAATGACTTATAATGCCAAGTTTATTAATAATTTTTCAAACGTTATCCAGTTCTGCACCTTAATTAAAATCTATATGTTTTAGACATTATTACATGTTATTTAAAGTCAGTGTAAGCTACTAAACAAGGTAATGAACTTTGCACAATTGTTGATCTGAACCACTGTGTGAAACAGTTTTGTCAAAATGGAGGTCAAATGTGCCAGTGATGTTGGGGCAAGTTGAGCCAGTGGCTCAATTTAGGGCATACTCACACTTGGCCCAGTTGCATTGAGCCGTGCCAGAGCACGATTGTCCCTCCTCCCCACTCCCCCTCTGGCCTGCACTCACACTGCAGTTAACATCAAGGGCCAGGGCACGCTTACGTCAAAACATTAGGTTGGCTAATTTTGGTTTCAGGACAATTATTTTGTCCACATAATTGTTTGACTGGAATATGTCCTTTGTGTCCGACGAGCTACCAGCATCCCGTACCTTCAGATACTGAGCACGCAGTATTTTCAGTTTTTGCTCACGTGGTTCATTGATACCCACGAGTAAGTATACAGTTCTTGTGTGTTGTATCCATTTGCTCTCATCTACTTTATTTATTTATCCTGGGCCAAATTAAACTAAACAAGTTAAATGCACTGTGTTGGCCAAACAAAAACCAGGTAAAACAAAAATGAATAAGACAAGAATAAATTATTAAATAAGGTTTACATTTTATTCAAAAATATACAGTAGCTATAGGCTATGTTTTACAGTTTAATGTAATTTTAGTTTTATATTTT
>JAODUE010000132.1:0-13536 GCA_027564755.1 Amblyopsis hoosieri
TATATATATTCACACACTGAGCTAAAAGAGGAGACATATATCATACAGGCACAAACGATTGTGTCCTTGACCGCTCAGGTCAGGGTAGTCAGTGGGTTGCCTCTCTCCAACCCTTCCCTTCCCTCAGGGAAGGAAAGGGCACCTAAAACGGGAGACAATCCCATTACGCTCACAGACAGCTGTCCTCTCTGCCCGATAGGAAGCCAGGCAGAGGGCTTAAGGACACAAATATGTCTGTCAGGAATCTGTCTGTCGGTTCAGATCCCTTGGTGAACACAGATATGAAATACTGGAATCTCCTCTTTGAAAGAACCCACCAGTGTTGTAGTCAGAGAGCACCCGACTAGTGCTCTCTGCTCACATTTAATTCGATAGCATTATAGTTTGGAAACCCTGAATGCTTTAGCATTTCACAGTCACCCTGCTGGCGGACCAATAAGCGTGGGTTAGTGAGATGACGTTGAAGTAAAGTGTGTTTTGAAATGGTGGTAGAGCTAGATGAGGCGATCAAAACCGTTGTAAGCAATGCCGATCTGTTCAACGCTGTCCGGTAGTTTCAACATTAACAAGAGGTCTACGCCCAGTAGGAGGAAACAACTGTTAACACTTCCCAAAGGAGCGTGGCCAGACCATATCCACAACTTGAATATTGGGTCTGGTTACACCAAGCTACCAGTGCTTAGTCACAGCCAAACATAGCAAAGACCCCTGTGGCTAGAACACCAACAAGCCATAACATGTGTGAGAAAATGAAGTAAATATATTAATACATTAATAAATAACTGCTAAGGCTTAAAGTCTGAGAAATTCTTCATCACCACTTCATGATTTCTTGCTGCAAGTCATGTGCTGCACTACGCTATTGCTGGCAGTTCCATCTTTCAGCACCGCATTAAGCAGAAAAGCAGACCTCCGCAATTTCCAGCAGCCAGCATCGGTGCAAGCCACGTTTCTCTGGCAACTCGGATGACGTGCCCACATATAACTCCCTGTGAATATGAATGTGAACAGTGAGTGGCTGAGAGAAGCGACTGGGTCAGACTAAGACATCAAGCAGCTGTCAAGGAGAGCAAAACCCGGTCCCATCCAGGTGACCATATATCCAGGTGTGATGCAGCTATGACTAGGGCCTAGACATTACAGCACAACACACTCACCACCCCATTAGCATTGCTAAACTATGCATCACTCACTAACCAGTATCTCACAAATGAGATACATCGACAATCTAACAATCTAACACACTCGGAGATACACAATCTCATCCTCTCATACCGGTTGGTGCACACATGCTTGCAGCTTTGGAATTGGTATGATTCACAGTGCCGATAGGAAGTGGCACCAATACAGGTAAAGGTGCTTTTATTGTCACATACACATACATGTAGCGAAATGTGTTCTCTGCATTTAACCCATCCCTCAAGGGAGCAGTGGGCAGCCGCTGTGCAACTCCAGGTAGAGGCCAGTGTCTCTGGTCAATGGCACTGACAGGAGAGGGTGAACCTGACATGTTTTTGGATGTGGGGGAAACCCACGCAGACACGGGGAGAACATGCAATCAGTGCTATCCACTGGACCACCGTGTCGCCCAACATACGCATAGACATAAGCGACTACACATGCACCCATACATCTCCCGCCATATGCTTAGCAGTCAATTCTCCCTATGGACAAGGAGGCACGCTCGGAGATAAGGAGGTGTATAAATAACGTGGGGGAGAGCAGAGAGAGAGCACAGTCCTATATTCAGCCTGAACCCAGCAGGACAGACATCGAGGTAAAAGTTCTTCACGTTCATCTGTCCTCCAGTGATCTGCCTATTATTATTCATACTATTATTATATTGTTATTACTACTACTACTACTACTTTTATACTACTACTATGAAGCAGGACACTTCCCATTTAAAAAAGAAAAAGTGACTGGGGTTTTCCTCCCCAGGGAAATACCTTATAGACGCAGTAGTTTCAGTGTTGTGGTTTTTGGAGGCGTATGGACAGTAATCTGCGTGACCGTGATGTCAGTGGATGTTCATTCACCATGTCGAGTTAATTATCTTCGCCTCGTGACTCCTGATTACTCTTGTAACCCAGGTAACAGGGGCTGCTTCAATAGTTAACTAGACTGAAAACAACTGAACAAACTTAACCATTTGGTCACCTTTTCAGCCCATACCTTAGTCTTTTGCCTAATAAGACATTTTATACAAATCATTCAACGATTGTTTCCTTCAGACAGCAAGCTACGAATGTCTCATTTTCAAGTTAACCAGTAGAAATTCCAATTATTAAACTTAATCCAAGAAGCAGCCGTTGGATGGTTTGAATTGCACTTCACCAGAATCCAAACTTTACAGCCATTCCTGAGCGACTCCCAAACCGCCGTAGAGGTTTTCCATGGCATCACTTTGGAGGACGGGATTAAAATCCCATCTATAAGTGGCAGCTCTGTAGAAGACTATGCAAGACGGAGAGAAGAGAAGGACTCTTTCGAACAGCTGGTTGCACAGCAGCCAACACTCATCTTGACCTTCTCATTCCTGCATCTGCTCGTTTTCTCTTAGGTGCCATGGAGGTGGAGGGCAGACTCCTTTCTATTCAAAGTCTTTTGTTTGGCGAGAACGTCACATCCGTATGGTGTGCCAGAGGGCATGTTCAAGGGTTTTTTGTAATGTAATAAGATTTAGCCACAGTTGCACATGACTGGCATTCCTGACAAGTATCAGCCTTAACAAAGATGTTTCCATTAGCAGCCAATTAGCAAAGAAAACAGAGACAATGCTTGAATATAAAGATTAAGACTGCTTGAAAATAAATAACCGACTTCAGAATTATTATTACCTGCCATAATAAATTAATGTTATACCTACAAAATACATAGTGAATTGAGGACATTGTGTGTAGGCACAGAAACCCACATGCAACACAATTCAGTGTGAAATTCTGTTGAAGTGAGAATTTGATGGAAGTGAAAGTGATCATCAGTGATGCATCTGTGCTACAGCAAGATCTTAAAAAAATATGTTTTGCGTCATCATTTCCCTGTTACCTCTCTGAACTGTAGCTTGTGTGGGAGAGAGAGCGAGCGAGAGCGAGAGAGAGAGATTATAATGGATCACTTTATTTAAGTGCTGATTTGTTCCATGAAGAACACAAATTAGGACTGGTTTGACTAAAGAAATGCATTCGCGTTAACCATTTCCCAGGACAGTTGAGTATGGCAAGAGTGAACACTATTACATTTCAATTCAATATTTGGACAAGTTTCAGACCCGACATAGCAGTAACCCATTCAGTCTGCAGCCAGCTGCTTGACTGACGTTATTCATTAGTCCAATGTCCGTTCATATGCTAATTCAAACATGACCACGGCTGGACAACAAAGACACAAAGAAACAAAATACCTTAGGTCACCAATAACAAATGCGTCAGGGAGGGAGAGAGAGAGAGAGAGAGAGAGAGAGAGAGAGAGAGAGAGAGAGAGAGAGAGAGAGACGCATAGCCTACATATATCCTATAATATAAAAGGGACTAATAGTTCATTGGAGCTTGTGTTCAGTAGTGAAAATGGGCAGGATTAATTTGGCCAAGAAAACTTTATCTGATCAGGAAATCGAATCAAATAGCCTACAGTGGGCAATAAAATACGCAAACCCTATAGCTGTTTGCTTTTATTTTTTAGCTACACGACACCCCCCCACACACACACATTGGTCTATACATTTTTTTCTTTTTTCTTTTCAGTTAAATTCGTTAATTTTTTTACTATAGTTTGTAGTATCTGTTGTATTGTAGACTGGTCTACTGGTCACAGTGCTTTCAGCGCCGTGTCAGCGGTGGAAACAAACAGCTCAACATACTAGTGAGAGAATTAGAATAAAGCTATGCTTACCTTCCTACACACCATAGGACGCCATAGCCTTAACACCGACGCACTTCGAAAATAGGTCTTTGTCACATCATTCCATCGGCATAGGTTTTGCAAACAAACACACCGCTCCTGTTTCTCCGGATCCACAAGCTCTCCCCAGATTTCCTCTCTACGGCGGGTGATAAACCTACAGACGCATTCACCAGCGACAAGGTTTGAATGCTGTTTGCTGAGTGCAGCGAGAGCGCAAATGGAAGGTTACTTGCGTAAAACACCCAAATCCCCCTACATCCTGAATCCAGTTTGTGAAATCCTAGCGAATAACGGACTCCTTTAGAGATGTGGGTAAGCAGTGCTAGAAAGTTCAGTGAAGATGGTCCATCGAAAATGTTTCAGCGTCTTTCATCATGGAACGGAGAGGCGACTAGATGCCTGCGCCTGTGACTGCCCGACTGAATATAACTGAGGCTTTTTCCCTTTCGCTAAAACGCAGCACCCCTCCCATCGGCCGCATGCTAATGAGCTCATGTGATGTCAGCAAGTGAAGTCACAGACTCCTAAACATCGGTTTAATTAGCAGCGTGAATGACCGGTGTTTTGGTATCATTTGCATGTAAATCAACCACTTCCCTATATCAACTGTCCCAGGGCAAGCGGTTAAACAGAGAGAGAAGAGAGAAAGGAAGAAAAGCACTGCTGGACAGTCCTCCCCGTGGAAAAGAAAGGCGAGTCCCTGTAAACAAAATAGTGCTGTTTAACATAAGACCTGGCCATTAGCAAGATAATGGTGGCAGTGGCAGGCTACTGTAGCACAAACCATAAACCCTCCACTGTATTTACATGGGTTTAGGGAATTAGTAGCAGTATACCTTTTCTGAACTGTGAGCACAGTAGGCTATATTATAGTTAATCATGCAATGACATGATAATAATCATTATAATATGCTGTTCAAAATATACATCCATGGACTTTATATTGTGTAGTAGGCTAATAATGAACCACATACACTTCTCAGTCTGTCCGTATAGCCTAATTCCAAAGTGTGAAATGACATTTAGGCTTGTGAGACCATTCTGATCTCATGAGATCCACACATACTAGGGACACTGCATTGATTCAAACGGGTTTGGGAGCCAGTTAGGGAATTACCACCCCTGTAGGTTTCAAACACACAATTAAACTGTGTAACTAGACAGTATTTATAAACTTGGTTCTTATTCTGATTAGTTGAAAGTATAGTGGTCTAATTGTGTGCTAGTAGGCCCACAGTATATGTGCGTTTGAAAATCAACATTTTACTTTAAGTTTGTTCATGTGAAATTGAAGGTGGTCAAGTCACCGGATGATGACTTTGACTGACATGTAGTGTCTCCAATCCAGTTTCCAGAATTACTTTTTTTTGTCTCTTTCTCTCAAACTTTATTTTAACAGGGAGAGACAGACAGACTGAGATTTCTTTTACGGCTGTGCTCTATGTAAACACATTGACATGTACAGTTTAGGCACAAGGACAAATGTAAAGACATTGACATGTACAGTTTAGGCACAAAGACAAAACAATGTATTTAATGTAATCCAAGTCTGTCATCTGGTAAAATTAGTATGTCTACTGGAGAATAATGATGAAGTGCTTTATACATAAACAGAAGAGCATGTTGTTCTCACCTCACAGATAAAGGGGCACAACCCACATGTTGGTAAAAAATACAGTGATGAGTTTTGTAATTTGCCCCCGTGATAAACCTGAATGCACAATGGTAAATAGCATCCAATGGTTTTAAAGTGGTTAATATAACAATGTGAATGATCTCATCTATTAAATTACATTTACACCTCAATTCTTCTCCTGACTGCCACCATCTTGGCTATTTTGGTCCTCAGTTTATCACTGAACACTTTTATGACTGTAATTCATTTTAATGCTATAGTAGGAATGTCTCACTGTATGTGTAAAAATACAAAATTAGACTTTGACAGACAAGGTATAAAATATATAAATATGATTAGGTAAAATAAAAATAATGCTTTTACCAAAAGGGCTACTCAGACGCCTGTTGGCTAAAAAAATTTTTAAAAATTCGGTGAATAATATATCGATTTAGGAATAATTTGCATACATCCGGTGGCTCAAAGTGGCCTAATTTTTATAGCAGCTCTGCAGTGTGTTTTTCCTGAGTGGCTCCTCTTACTCTTACTGCTCCAGGAGTTATATTGAAGCTTTGCTTTTGTGTGTGTGTTTGTGTGTAAGCCACTTTTCTGGCCTGAATGTCCCTCACACACGTGGCAGTGTAACTCTCGCTACTTCTCAGGTCTCACACGTGAGCAAATAGAATTGCAGTCCCTTCACTAACACAAGAGTATCAATTACAGCTCAGGCTGTGCTCGGGGTCTATCCGCAGGCTTTTATGAGGAACTCGTAAGTGACAGCGTCCTCCGCTTGAAACAACCGCAGGACAGGCCAACTGGTTTGGGGTCTGTCTTTTCCTCCAATAAGCCATGCAGCTTTCCACAGTAAACTGGTCCCAGGCCTGCAGCAAAGACCACTTTAAATGCCCTGCCAAGGCCTGAATAAAAACAGAGAGGCCCCACTTGGGGGACATGCCACAGATAGCACTGGCTCGACTCTTGGCATGCGCCGAGAGCCTCTGCGTGGTAATTTTAGACTGTAAGCTCAACGGGTCTACTCCTTTCCTAAGCATGCATGAGCATATCTGAGCTGTTTTGCTTATCAAAGCACAGGAAGAGCAATATTATATATAGGTGCAGCCCTGAGGCCAGGAACACATCTAAAACATGTAGTAAAGTCACCAGTGCCTAGAAAGGATCTTATCACTCCAGAGCAATATTTAAGTCTTACAAGGGAAGGAACTGATTTATATACCATCAGATAGAATGAGAAAATACGCTTGATAAAAAAAATCCCATAATCTACAAATCAAATTTAGCCAGTGCCACAACCTGACCCTTCTTTCCTTTCTCCAATTTGCTTTTTTTCCCCTCTTTTTTTTTAAAGAACTCCAGCCTTTCCTTTCATGTGGCAAATGCTGATGACTATCATTCTAGAGTCAACATGCTGGGCAGCTGGGGTGCAACAGCTGATAGCAAAGACATGGTGGAGGGTAGAGGCAGAGAGAACAGCACAGCCATTTTGTCTCCCATGGACGATAACCTTTTATATTACGTCAACATTATTCAACTTATAGTTATAGCTAGAGTCAGACACACACACACACACACACACACAGGCAGCTAGTGGATCATGAGAAGACATTTGCTGATTTGGACAAAACATGTATTAGCTTACAATCATTGACTCCATCTTTTAATTGTTGTAAGGATTAGCTGGTGTAATTTCAACAATGTTGTGCCCCTTTCTGAAACCCTCAATGCAATATGTAGGCAAAGCTATCGTGTTCTACAGACTACAAGTTGCACCGGAGTATTATTTGTCAGAAATGTGTTGTTAAAAGGAAACAAGTCTCTTCTGTCAAATGTATATTACTATTAGGTGGTAAATTACAGTTTTCCATTGTCATGAGTGGACAGTACGCAGTGCCATCTCTTGGCCATAGTCAGTATGCAGTAGACAATATACACAAGTCACAGGACCAGCCAGACAACTAAGAAAGTGCAACTTGTATGGTCTTGTCAAGGAAGCAGATTTAACTAGACACTCTACTGAAGGGCACATTAGGGTCTCGAATCAAGAGTGCCCCTAGCTGTGTTCCCAGCAGATAAGTGAGTATTATTCGCTCTATGTTGAACATTAACTGGATTAAGTCTACATGAGCTAAAGGGTTGACATTTCTTTTTTATCCAGAAGGAGGAAACCAAGAGAAAGAGTTAAGTAGCCAGCTTGGCGAAACTCTAATTACGCTGGGATTCATTAGCCTATAGTCTTCTAGTCTTCTGCCTGACACACAGGCCTGGGTATGTCATTAGGCCACAGACACAGAGAGAGAGAGAAAGTGTGGGTGACAGAGAGACCAAACACTTCAGATTCATGAATTAGAGCCTAGGGCAAAGGGGTGACCTTGTGCAGCGACTCCTCCAGAGGGCTAGGGCTATTTCTGCCCCTCCTGGCCCACATACGTACACAAGGGCTCATCCGGCCGCCCATCCGTCAGTTCATCGGATGTAGTAAACGGATGTCTCCAGAGCCAATGAGCTAAGTTTCCAGTGCACTTTACCCTTCAAAAGGCTGATTCTCATAGTGTACATTTTGATTCCACCTGAAAAACATAACTAGGTCAGGTTCTGGCAAAGAAGAAAGAGTTTGGAAGAATTGCTGTCGAACGTAGATAATGAGAGAATGAAGTAGAGAAGTAAAGAAGAATGTAAAGCAATAGGCAATAAAAAGATTTGGATATTATTATTACTATTATTGTGTCCATACCTCAGATCATACTCTTGACTGACTTTGCTCTCTCTAAAGTTTGTACGTAAAAAACTCTCCCTTTTCTCTGCAAGTAACAGAGTATAGCACCAAAAAACCCACATCTCCGATCAGCCTGAAAGATCTTGTGACACGATGAATAAGCCACCCACACCAAGTACCCCACAGCCATCACTGTGACTCATCACTCATCAGACGTCTGCCATGTTTGTCTTCGTCACCTAGCATCATACCCCGATAGAATCGTGGGTGTCGATCACCGGTCTCTCTCTCTCTCTCCCTCCGTCTGCCTTTCTCTACTTCTCCCAAGAATGAGCTCCTTCATTTACAGCCTTTCTGCCAAACGAGCCTCATCGCGCAACAGTGTCCATGCGGGATGAGCAGATGTTCCATTAATAATGGATGTTAGCATCCTCATTAGACAGCAGCCGCAGACTGATACATGACCTTACCTCTTTTATTTGGACCAGATCTTTTAAGCAAAGCCAACACAATAACCATTGTGGCGAGTACAAGGTCTGAGGCTGGCATGGACACTCCCAGAACACATTAAAACTACATTAGCAGAAGCCAAGGGTAATTCCAATCGAGTGGATGTGGGTGAAAGGCCACTTAAAACAACATATGCCAAATGTGAGACTGTGGTGGATGGATCCTGGGCAGAGAGAATTTCCATCTTACGGGATTTGCGAAAGATTCCGACCAGATAGACTGCAAGTAATAAAATTATGGAAGGATAGAGCCAGATCATCAGGTAAAAGTAGAAGCCATGAGAACCAACAGAGATAAGAAGAAATACATGTGAGAATCAAGGAGACTGTAAAAGGTATTCTGCCCTGGCATTCCAAACACAGTCAGTGTTTGCTGAAGCTATCCCAACCCTTCAGTTCCTCCATAGCGCTGCTGTACTGGTTTGAACCCAAAATGTTAGTTAAACAAACTTCAGCACTCAACTATGCCATGTTTAAATATTTACTCTCAGAGGTTTTGGTGGCAGTGCAGCATAGACTAGGATCAGTCTGTCAAACTGAGCAGGGTCTGAGGGCATATTTCTGGAGCGGCCTATAAAAATGTATGAGAGCCCACTGCTGCGCTTAAGCAAAGTCCTTATAGGCAAGTCTCGCCACTCGGCAATGATCTTTTAACTTCCTGACTTTTATTTAGAAAGTACTCAATGGCATTAATGGGGAGAGAGCCATAACCGCTCTTTCAGTGATCATTGGGACATAAGAATTGCACGTATACGATCACGAGTCAAATCTGATAATAAACAACTTAAAACGTTTGGTGATTTTGCCCCAAAATAAGGCTTAAAAAGCATTTTTTTGCCAGTTTGACATTCCACTACGCATGCGCAATATTTCACGACACCGAATTGGCTAATTGCTGCTCACTATGTTATAAATGGCATTAAAGGATGAGTATGTCATTTGCTTCAGAAGCACATTTAGTCATATTTCTTGAAATTCTCTTTACACCCCGATAGCAATGACTAAATTAAATGCTCTGACAATACGATTAGAAATATCCGTCATCTGTGAGAGTTGCAGGAATGTGAAAACCGCGCACAGTCATAAAGTTCGGACCGAACTCAGCGATTAGCTGGCCTAACTGTCTGTCTGCGTGAGCTACGTTCTTGCACGTACTCTGCTTAATTGTGTACTATCGTGACCGCGGATTCTACTGAAGGCATGCAGATGGTTGTTCATCCTTTAAGTGAACATTAGGCCCTGTGAACAAAATGTTCGATCCATGTTTACCAATTTAAGTTTAATGGCAGGCATGCTTACATAGCTTGCTGATTTTTATATCTTACCTAAAATCTTGGAAGAAGTGCTTAATTCTTGTACATAGTCTGTTAAATGAGTTAAGACTAGACATTGAGAAGGGTTCAAGATTCTGGGCCAAGAATAACAGTAGCGCACTAGTGATGATCCTCTAAGAGACTACTACGTTTTACAGTATCTAAGAAATAATTAATGTGTTCAGTGAATTTACTCATTAATTTTTCTACACATAGAACATTGGAAAAGACTGAAGGGAATCGGTGGTCTTCCTGCCAACTCCCTTCTAATTTAACTCGATAATCCAGCTCAAAGCATTGGGGGCAGTTATGTATGCAAATACACAATACCCTGCAGATAAGATAAAAGTGGTTCACCATCTGATATTTTGAAAAGAGAGATTGCCCTAATCTCTGGCTATATGAAAGTAATTATTATCTATTATTAACATATGAAAATGGAGATAAAAATAGGCAGATAAAGTAAAATCTGATTTAAAGTTGCACAAAGTCACTTAAAGTAAAGCCCAAAGGATCCTGCCCAGGTTATTTCCTGCAGTGTGTCAGCCCTACCACACATGCATGATAATGTTTTAATATACATAACACACAATCCATGCAGAATTTATTTTAGCCTTCGATCCATCTGAAACCCATTATTCTAACACTTGTTAGCCCATGTGCTTATGCTTGAGTGGAGTGTGGTGTGATGTGTTCCGGGATCTGTGGTAACTCAACAAACCATACACTATACTGTATGTACTATAAACATACTGTACACCTTCTTTTGGCTAATAGATACACACATCCAATTTAGCAGTTCAATTTCTCACCAAACCAGCCGTTGTTCATCTAAACTGGGCCAAAATAACTCAAGACACCCGACCAACAATAAAAACAATGAATCTGGGTGTGTCCAGTTTATGCTTCAGTTTATCTTGTTATAGTGTTTCCACCCATTAAGGCCAATGGATGATGAACAGATAATGACATGGGGCCCAAAACGCATCCATGAATAATGAAGAGAGTAAGTCCAACCCTTTTGAACCATGCGCCCGGTGCACTGACTGTTTATCTTCCATTAAAATAGCAAACGTGGATTTGGACATGCCCTAAATGCAATTTGCACCTTGCGCTTTAGACCGTGAGCTCAGATAACAAACCTACAAGCTTTCTCTCCATAGGATCCTAGGCCCTGCAGAGATTATGGATTTAAAGATAAATGGCAAAAGTACTTAATCATGAGCAGACAATGATAGTTATTCTAAGGTAAGACACACACACACACACACACACACACAAGGCCACAGAGAGGCCATTGGAAAAGAAATAAGTCACACTGAGCCATCCACATGCACAATGATCATGCTCCCATGAAAGCACACACACACACACACACACACACACACACACACACACACATTCCAATAGAACGTTCTATGAAAACAAGGTCACATTTTCTATGTAAAAACGTCTCTTGGCAAATATATGACAGAGGATGCTGAAAGACAGATATGCATTTTGGCCGAGCTACTTATTCTGTACAACAGATTATGGCCATAGCGTTGAATTCAAAAAAGTAAATGACATAGGACAAATTATTTAATATGGTAATATACTGTAAGTACCATTGTACGTTCACATCGCACACAAACCCCTGGACTTTCTTTAGTGAGGTAGATGAGTAAGGTGTCTATCTCTACTTGTACTCACCGCAAGTCACTTTGGATAAAGTGTCTGCTAAATGCCAATGGCCTAACTAATTATTTAGTTCCATTAGTCTTTTCCTCTCAAATGTTGTAGGGAGTTCACTGACATTTGCTGGTAGCACTATTAGACAACATAGCGTCTGACCCTGTGTTATAGGCTAGCATACAGTGGGCTTAACCTTCACCTGAGCCACTTACTGCAAATAAACAGCGTGTCCCGGACATAGAGAGAAGCTATAAATGTGCTGCTTACGTCAGGCCCAGCCTGCAGCAGTGATGCTGTATACTTGAACTATGAACCGTTCTGTGTGAGGAGTGTGCCTGAAAGGGGAAGTCTTTGAAAGAGAGAGAGAGCGTGCATTGAGTGGTTGTAACGGGGGGCAACGGGGGGGGGGGATAAGTTGCTCCACACAAAACAGTGTTATGCCCTCCCGTTCCCATCACACCGCTCATAATAGGCTTTTCACAGCACGTTTGTCTGCCCCGTGGGTCCCTGGTGCCCCTGTGGTCCTGGGAGCCACAGAGCAGCCTCTGTGAAGCCCGTGAGCACTGAGCATTACAGGCTAGACCCCCTTGCTGTTCCAGAGATGACCATGCACAGGAGACTATGATAGATGGTAGACACACGTACACACGTGCACACACACACACACAAACACACACAGAGAGTAGGGAAAGAGTTAAGTAAAGGTAGAGTCTAAAGGAAAAGTGAAGGATGTGTGAGAATCAATGAAGCCACTGTTTGCAAAGCACAACCAGCGAGAGAAGGCTTAGAGAATGTCTGGAGAAAGCAAAGTAAAATGTTCAGACAGCATAAGAACACACACACGAGGACCACACACACACACAGAGAAACATATGTAAACATACAAATACACTCAGCATGATGCATTTTCTAATTGCTGGGCGAATTCACTGAATTGGCCTTTACTTACTGTGTGGCATTTATGAAGGGCTAAGATTTAGCTGCTGTTACTATTTCAGCATCCTCTCTCTGTGGGGGGAGGGGGGGGGGGGGAAGGGGGGGCTCTGTAATAGCACCACCGACGTCAATGGGCAGTAAACATGGCATTCACTATTAGATCTAAACATTGAACTGACTAACAGACTAAGCACAGCATCCGCAGGAATTGACAAAGACACTCAAAGCATAGCTGATTAAAATGACAACAAAATAAATATGGGAGCCAGACCCCGTGTGCCGAAGAAACCTTGACGCACTGTCTCCATGTTAATTCACGGTTAGCTGTATGCAAAAGACACGCAGAGGCTTCTTGCTGGAGGGGGAATTGGCTAATCATTCTGCGATGTTCTTCTCACCTCAGTTCGGCCTCGCTTTGGCCGGTAAAAGCTTCAGAGCGTACCAGATGCACACACAAAAATGTGCACACATTCATTCATTCATTCATTCATTAATGCTAACACACAACCACAGCCAAAAAAAACAAACACGTCCCATGTCCTCGTTGCCTCCCGGGCTTTATCCAGTTTATCCAAACCCAGAAGAAGATCTGGGTAGCAGAACAGATAGTAATGTGCCCATTTCCTCTGTGAAGGATCAGACCATATAGCGCTAAGCACATCTGAAATTTGTTTGGTGGCTGTTCTGACCCTCTGGCATCTAGGGCATCATTACCACAGGTAAAAACAGGTAGAGTGAACCCAAGTGCTGGCTTCAAGTTTAATCACATTCTGCCTGCCATGACACACAGAGAGAGAGAGAGAGAGAGAGAGAGAGAGAGAGAGAGAGAGAGAGAGAGAGAGAGAGAGAGAGAGA
>JAODUE010000133.1:0-13535 GCA_027564755.1 Amblyopsis hoosieri
TAAAACTATATTTAAATTTTGTCCAAGGAAAAGTATAATTTACACTGTAAGTGTATATTTTAATTGTGTGTGCATTACATTTTTAAATTGTCATGGGTGGGACAGAAAATGTCCTCCAATTCTGGAATGACTCATATGTTATCTTACTGTTAGATAAGTATTTTAGCTAACATATAGCTAAAATACTTAGCTAAAATACTTGTATAACAGTAAGATAACGTATAGCTAAAATACTTGGCTAAAATACTTATCTAACGGTAAGATAAGTATTTTAGCTATATGTTAGCTAAACTACTTTTCTAACAATAGAACCTGAAATATTTTCATCATGACCAAGTCTGTACTCGGATAGCACAGCATGGAAAACACACAGACAAAAAAAAAAAAAAACACAGTAACTTGTTTCAACCACTAGATGGCAGCAGGAAGACCCAGGACTTCATGGTACAAGTGGGTTTCCACCCAGAAGCCCTCGAAAAGGTCCAGACTGTGAACAAAAAAGCCTCTCAGGAAGAGGAGACACTCAGAGAAACTCGGGAAAAACTCCAGCTCAAGGAAAGAGAGGTGAGTTTATCGTGCCATAAGGACAACAATGCTTGTGTGCACACACCCGCAGACATTCATATCACAAAATATCATCCATGGTGCATGGGAAAATCTGCACACTTTCAAGCAGATGTAAGATATGCAACATATGTCGTGTGTGTGAAGTGTGAGGGGCTGCAGAGAGAGTTGGAGGTCATGGAACAGGAGTGTCAGTCAAGTCAGACACGGCTGTCACAATGCAGAGACGAACTCCGACATCTGAGCCATCGTCACAGCAACCGCAGGGTAAGACTGTGTGTGAGAGAGAGAGAGAGGGAGAGGGAGAGGGAGAGAGAGAGAGAGAGAGAAGCCCTATATTGTCCTTGTTCAAATTGTTCTCTCTCTTTCATTCATTGCTCTGTTTGCTCTTTGATACATTTTAGTATAAGAGCTATAATGTAATAAAACTTGCATAATAAAGGAATACACCACACTAGTAAATAATAATATGAATAATGTGTGTAATCAAGTTTAAAATAATAATGGTACATGTTTCTCCCTTTGTCTATAGTCTGTCCCTTGGAAGAGGTTGTGCGTATTCCTGGTTCTACTGTTGGCTGTGGCAGCCGTTGCCATGTTGTGGCTTTGGCATCCACCTTTCAGGGATCATGTTGAGGACATATACTCTGACATAGAGAAACGCATTGAAGATTATCTAATAGAAATGGCATCTCCTCAAAGTGCAAGCTGTTTTAGACCAATATGACAACACTGCTCGGGCATATTGTGCTTATAGGTTATGTATGTTGTTGTGTTAGCAAACATTTAGGAATAATATTTATTTGTATGTTTGTTTTTTTGGAAGCCATTTTGTATTAGTAAATAACTCAGGTTAAGATTTTGGAATTAAGTGTTGTGAGTTAATTGTGAGTACAATGATGTCAATAATGTGTATGTGAGATTACCTTGTGCACGTACATAGGAAACCAGCAATGAAAAATGTAATGTGTCAGTCAGTTATTGATATCATTTTTTATAAATAAACAATTAAATATTTGATCAACATGTCTATAATCTCTACAATGGTTTCTTTCATACTTCAATATCAATATTGTGATTTATAAATTCAATGAATTGGCTAAAATGCCCTTAGTGGAGTGTCATTAATCCAGGCTTGTAAAAGATGCAATTGTCTGTATATAGACAACATCCATATGTGAAGTAGAATAACCTACCTGTCATGCCAGAGGAGCACATGTTATAGTTTGACAATAGTTTGCTCTTTGAAGCTTTATGATTCCCTACTTCATGACAAAACTGTAGTTGATGAATACAGTAGGCCATCTTAAAACAATACATGTAATTGTTATATCAGAAAGGTATGCCACTGCAGTATACTGTATAACAAATATAATGGGTAAACTATGAAAAAAAAAAAATATTTAGAAGTAATTTGTAAGGAATTTGTATGTATTAGTAGAGTTTCAGCTGAACGTTTAAATTCGATGACATAATTGTAAGAGCACCTAAAGTAAAAAATACCAATAAACACCAGTTTAAACCGACACCCAGGAAGTGGGTGTGGGTTTATGTTTTGCAAGTACAATTCACATAGCTGACATCGATTCCAAATACTGTTGGAGGTACGTACTTGCAGCAAAAATAAACATACAAAACCAAACAATACTTAAAAAATACAATTTATTATGGAAAGCTCTCTTAATTAGCTGTTAATTTTTCATTTGTAATGTTTATGTACTTTTCTAGCCTTTTTATAACCTTAATTTTCTATTTGTTTTAATTTTTTTTTTCTTAAGAGGAAGCTACTTAAAACCTTAACATCTTTCTCTCACATTTTGTCAACTACAAAAGAGTACAGTATAACATTTACAGTGCGTGAACTAGGTAAACCAATAAAGTAATGCAGTTTGTAAGGAATATGTATGTACAGTAACAGTAGTATGCAATATAGTCTTACAACCTGTATACAAAACATAAGTGCAAAACATTATATATAACAAATATGCTAGATAACAATTAAACATTGAACAAATAAATGCAAAAATAAAAGAATATATAATACTATTAATAATATATATATATTTTTTATTTTTTATTTTATTATTATTATTAAATATATATATATATATATATACACACACACACACACACACACACACACACACACACACATGCCTATATCACACATTGTATTTCCTGATAGAGCACAAAACACCTGTCAAATCAATGTTCACTGGCTAAATCCCCACTTCTGTATAAACACAGTCCACCATTATAACAAGTGATGTTATAAATCAAAAGCTTAAACAATCTTAATCGTCTCATGATGGTTTTGCCTAGATGTGCCTGATGAACGTTTATTAGGGGTCCACCACCTATTGTCACTATCTGGTAGAATGGTCACTGCTATCATCAATGGTCAAATAATAAAAAGGTTATTAGTTAATTCCATACCAGTGTATAACAATTGACAGTGTGTATAATCTGAACTCAAGCTTGGAGACAATGCAAGCTCATGGCTGAACTTTCTGAACAGGACAGAGCCTATTGTTAATTGTATTCAGGGGGTTTAACAGTTCCAGATAAAGCTCCATTATTGATGAATGCTGACACAGCATATCCTCTCCACAGACCCCCACCCAGCAGCCTTTCACTCAGGTTTACCTGTATGTTCCCCAAATGGATATGCAGACATTCAAGAGACAGATCCTCTCTGTGTTAAGTGCAATCTCCCTGGGAATCTAACCTCAAAGGTACAGTATAGGTGTTTCAGGAGAAGATTCAGTGGCTAGAATTGTCTAATGTATTACAGTATATTAGGTCCATACGCCTTTTTTCCCCTTAACCTATGTCACAATTAAGAAATGGAACATTATAATGCGCATCTTCCGTTAACAGAGGGATTATCCACAGCAAGATGAGGCCTCCTGTTCTCCTGCTATGTTTATTGAGTCTGTGCCTGTGGAATGCTGCACTTTCCCTGAAGATCTGTGCCTTTAATGTAAAGAGCTTTGGGGAAGCTAAAGTTAACAACAAGAAGGTTATGGGCATTCTACTAAAGGTAATGGTAAAGTGTGTGTGTGTGTGTGTGTGTGTGTGTGTGTGTGTGTGTGTGTGTGTGTGAGCGCCCACGCTCATTCAGAAAGACAATCAAATTCACCTTTAATAAGAGCTCGTCGTTTTAATTTCTCATTCCCAAGATCCTTGCTCGGTGTGACTTGTGTCTGATTCAGGAAGTCAGAGACTCCAGGGGTGAAGCCATACCGACACTGGTCAAGGATCTCAACAGGTACAGTACAGGCTTTGGTGATTGCCTTGGGCCATACAGTACATATGATGGTGGACTTGTGCTGAGAATAGAATTACCAGCAAATGTTGTGCCGTTATCACCAGGTTTGACAGATTCAATTTATATTCATATGTGGAGAGTAAAAGGCTGGGAAGAACGTCTTACAAAGAGCAATACATTTACATTTACAGGTAAGCTAAAAACATACATACTGTACATACATACATACATACATACATACAACATGACTTATCACCATTATTACTAATTTCCTCTTTCTGTCATTAACCTCAGAAACGATGTTCTGCAGGTCAGAGAGTATTATCAGTATCCTAAACTGGAGGCCGATGCCACCAATGCAACGGATGTATTCTCAAGAGAACCTTTTATTGTTCGATTTGACTCGCCTTTTACACGTAAGGCAATATCTAGAAAGATTTTTGTGTTATCAGTTGACATTTTACATAGTAATACGTCATAGGAGACATTTTCACTTTGCAGTGGTGAAGGAGTTTGTCTTGATCGGTCAACACACCAGTCCTAAAACAGCCATGAAAGAGATTGACGAGTTATACACTGTATTCAATGACATCTACAAAATGTGGAGAACTGATGTGGGTTAAACATATAATTTGATTCATTATATTCCCCGTGTGGTCAGTTTGCAATTGTCTACAAGCCTCTGAAAGTTGAGATTCATTTCATTTTCCTTTGACCAGAATGTTATAATACTGGGGGACCTTAATGCTGGTTGCAGCTACGTCACAGTTAAGGGCTGGAGAGCAGTGCGGTTGAGGAATGACCCCAAATTCCGCTGGCTTATTGGAGACGAGGAAGATACCACCGTCCGTGAGAAAACACACTGTGCCTACGACAGGTTGGTTAATTTACACGACTAGACAGATGAGATTGTCTCACCACTGTGTAATAATCTTGCTTCTCGTTATCTTGCATTCAAAAATGTGCTAATACATTTAACTTAACACGCAGCTCCAGATGGTTTTATAAACATTCAAACAGTTTATGTACATGGAAAACATGTCTGACATCAATATGAATACATCCCATAACAGGATTGTTGTCCATGGAAGAGAAATATTATCTGGTATAGTACCTGGCTCAGCTCAGGCCTTCAACTTTAAAGAGAAGTTCCAACTGAGTGAAGAAGAGGTAAGAGTATAAAACATGTAGCAAGTACTCACCATCACCATCATAATCTTTCCCTGGCATTTGCACCTGTGACCTTGTTTGTTTGGCTTTAAGGCTCTGGAGGTCAGTGATCACTTCCCAGTAGAAGTGGATCTAAAACCCAACCACCGCTACCTTCTGCGCAATGAACTGTAGACCAGTAGAAGCCAGAGAATCACCTACAGTATGACCTATACCTCTTTTGTGGGTCATCTATCACAGTTGTTCTTAAAATGGGGGTCATGAGGCACAGACGATTGGGTCACAAGATGATTTTCAGAAATGAAATAACATTTTAAAATGATTAGAAATTGCATATTTTTTTGTTATAGTACTATTGCAGTTTATGAATGACTGAATTACGTCTGCTAATATATAAATATTATTATGACTGTTGTGCTTCTGCCACCTCTGGGGATAGCAGGGCTTGCGAGTCTCTGACACTGTTATTTTGTGAGTCGCAAGTTTAAATATTTGGGAACCCCAGCTACAGTATAGACAACTCAGAACAATCACCATTAACCAACAATAATAACATGAAGATCATGGATATTTATGCAAATTAACTGTATGTTTAATTGTATGCCACCACTATGATAAGTGCAGCTAGGAAACCAATAAACATCAGCTGTTTCATTTTCAAAAGGAAGTGGGTGTTTGAGTTCTGGGTTTGTGTTGTGCATATGAAGTCAAATCAACATCAAAGCTGACATCGATTCCACGTACTGTTGGAGGTACGTCCTTGCAGCAAAAATTAACATGCTGTACAAAACAGCACTTACTATTTTAATGAAATGTTTTAATTACCTGTTTATATATACTTTTGATTTTCTTTAGACCTTTTTTAAGCCTTACAAAGTATCAGTGCTGTTCACTATTTCAAACAGGAAGCCTAAAACAACTGTTCTCACATTTCCATTTTGGTAACTAGAAAACGTTTAAGGTATGTCACGAATACTGCTTTAATGCTGTTATAATTATACATAGCCTACAAAAATGGAACAAAACCTTGCTGGTCTACTTGCTGATGCATTTTCCGGTAAGTTAAGCAACTTTTATGTTATCACTGCAACCTTAATTCTTCCTTCAAGTTCAATCAAGTATGTATTTTGCTTTAAATTCCATTGTTCCAGACATATCTCTTCCAACTTTAGCTGATGAAGAGTTGGACTTTGAGACTTTACACTCTGATGTAAATTTTGAGGCTACCACAACAAACAGTGAGTGTACGGAGAGTGTAGTATCAACAGAGCAAGGTGAGGCTGTGTACCAGGAAGTGACACGCCAACCCAGGCTTTTCTCTAGCATCTTAGAAAAAGATCATATTTATTTGACTGAAAATGATGATGAGGGGGGTGCTGTTTCCATGCACGATGAAGACATTTCCATAAATAACAGCGTGAGAGTGGAGAAAATGGACAAACCACCAGAAAAACATGAATGCTCAGATGAAGATCCCAAATGGGATGGTGTAGACTCTGACAATGTTAAAGAGCATGATGCAGGAGCAGGTCAGCAAGCACAGGATTGGTCAATGGATATTCCCTGTGTAGAGGAACACTGGGACAGCAGTAACGAGGACAACATCTTTGCCAAGAGGCAACCTCTGCCCACAGAGGACCCCGAACACACTCGAGTCCGAAACACAGAACAAGGTGATAGTGAGAATGGATCACAACACGATGGATCTGAAAAGGAACAAGAGCACAGCAGGGAAAGGTTAGTAGAGGATTCGCTTGATTCTGGGTGCGAGGCTGAGCACATTGTACCAGGAGGGCGTGAACTAGAACTACATAGCCAGCGTGTTTCCCATGATGATGGAGGTTTCTGTGGCAATGCAGACATTAACGCCGTCTTAGATTTTCCTGAGAGATCAGTGCAAAACCAGCCGTATCTTATTCCTGATAATATTGAGGATGATGAAATAGTGGAAAAAGTCAAAGATTTCAGTGGTGATGAACACCAAGAAGCCGGCGAGAGCATTGCAGATTACCCCTCTGACTACTCCTCGGGTGAATATATGGGTGATGAAGAAAGTAAACACAAATTAAACGCACTGCTGGAACAACCCGTGGAAGAACCCGTGGAAGACCTGAAAAGAGGTACACTGGAGATTCCACTGGGAGAAACTGATGTAGATGTTGAGGACAGAAAACTAAATCTGGATACCGGATGGACTAGGACACATGCAGGTGCAAGCAAAACTGGCGAGCGTGCATTGGCTAATGCAGCACTCGAGAAGCATGATGTTGGGTGCGACACATGTGAATCTACATACCATTATGTAAAGGACAAAGAGGAGGAGCGGAATGAGGCACGCAAGTCAGCAATAGCCGTGTCAGATGAAGCAAGGTCGCCTTTGTCACACCATCTTGATAACAGTGATTCCCACACCAGCGCCGGTCTGCAGCCTGATGAGTTACATGACATCTACACCTCCAGTGATGATGACGATGACGACATCGACATCCAAGTGAGGAAGAACAAGAGCGACTTCAAAGATGAAAAACAGGACACTGAACACATTAACCCACCAACGGTGTGTACACTAATTGCCAGAAGGTCCAGCTCAGAGGACATAGCCATTACAAGCACCACCAGAGAGCAACAAGACTTACATGGCTTGTGGGATGGAACTACTGGGGTTTGTTTTCCTGAAGAGCCAAGATTAAACACAAACCACACGGATACGGGTGGAGAGGAACCGTTGGACGTGGAATGGAATCCCGCAGAAGAACCCTCAATAGATATTAATTCAGTACAGCTGGGGAACGCCGCTCACGCAACCATACACCCGCTCCAACAGGGGTCAGTGGATGATGACTTCTTCTTCACCAGCGTGCACGATGACTCTGATGTGACTGAGGTAGGACCACACGGAGATGAGGACTGTGACGGAGAAAGGAACTGGGAACAAGAGCAGGAACGAATAAAAGCCTTCTACAAATTTTACTCTGACTCTGATGAGGAAAATAACCAAGAAGGTGGGTTAAGAGGGGTGTGGTATCTTGGTCATAAACAAATGCTACTCACACATTTTTTCATTTGCTCATTTACATATTCTAATGTTTCATAGAAAGGAGAATCAAAGTCCACTTTCGCATGGATCCATTGCCTCAAGTCGTGCACTACGACACTGAGGAGTAAGTAATGTTTGAGTATAAAGAAAACTAAGCAATTCTCTTTTCTGATTGAGCAAACCATGCTGTGACTGCTTTTTTCTACTTGTCTGCTCTTAGTGATGTAGGTTCGCTTGACAGCTCCACAGATGGGGAGGAAGGCCTCATTTCTGCAGAAACACACCAGGTAAGAATGTGGTTTTTCTAAGGTTGCATGACAGCCACACACAGAAAAGATGCACAACTGTATGAACTCTGACTCCCTCCCTTCCCTATTTGTTTTCCTATTTCAGGAGTCAAAAGAGGATCAGACACTGAGAATGACTGATTTGTATTCTTGTGATGTATTATTATCATCCGATAATGTGGTGAATTCTGTGGTTTCCAGCAACACAGAGACCCACACCAAAAAACATAAGGTATTTTATTCATTAATTATAATGTATTATTAACAAAGTATTTCTACTTGCAGTCACTAGATGTTGGCTGTCAGTGAGTTTACTTTTCTGTTTTTGCATTTGCAGTGCAGTGTCATATTGTTTATGATACTGAAGATGTGCCTAGTTATACTGATGGGACTGCTGATGTTCTGGTGGGCAACAGATAAACTGGATTGGCTTTGAAGTTGAAGGATTAATGCTTATTTGCTAATAAAGACACACGTTTATGTTTAGCCTATAACATTTTTGTATATTATTATTATTATTATTATTATACATTTGATCAATGCCTTTCAAGACACTCAAGGACATCTTACATTACAAATACAGACAAGCCTATTATAAAAACATTTGACTAATACAGCATACATATTAGGCATATGATACAAATAAGTGTGAAAAGCAAAGTATAGTAAAGGAGACTGAGCAGAGATTTCAAATAAAAAGTAGTCTGTTGTGGTCAGATATGGGTAGGTTAGTTAAATATGACATGTATTATAACATGTGCATAGTAAACTGCTGTTTTGTGCATAATAAATGTTTATACTTGTCTAATTAAAGTGGTGGTGTCCTTTGTGTGATTAATGCATAGAACTATATACGGTAATAACGGATTAATGCAGCCTTCTTGATCTTTGTCTCTCAACCCTGGTGGTGGCGCTGTATCTTATTCAGCAGCACGCATGCCACACACAAGTAACATACCAGGGTAGGAGGAAGCGGATGTCGACTAACAGGCGTATCCGATTTGTTGTCCAATTCTTGCATTGACCCACATTTACATGGGCGGTTTTGGGACAGGTCGAAAAATGTGTACTCTGAAAGTGAATGAATAGGAAACAAGCGCGCCCAGTCTTGCAGTGGGCGGTAACAGTTAACAAAGGCGTGTTATTTTTGTAAAACAAACTGTAAGAGTACAGCACAGCTAATATTAAAAAAAACTAAGATATAAATCAAAACCATGGCCATGCTGCGCGAAAAGTCTGACAAGGAAATAACTCAGATGCTTGATGATTATGGGATAAAACACGGGCCTGTGGTCGGTGAGTTGACCGATTAATATGTACCGTACCGTACTGTACGGTACCGTACGGTAGAACTGATTTTACACTGCTCCCTTTTTTGAATTTAACGTGGTGGGTGATTACGGTACATTATGAAAATAGTTATTTTAATTAACTGTGAAATCATAGCGTAACTATTGTTTTTATTTAACTGGAATGCTCTATGTCAATTTGTTTTTAGAATCGACGAGACCGCTTTATGAGAAAAAGTTGAAAGAGGCCATGTCCAAACTCAAACGCTCCCCTGACAAAACCTACTACAGAGAAGAGGGTAAGTAACGTTCATGAAAGTATAAACAGAGTATGAGATAGGTATGCTACTTAGTGATATATATTATTATTTGTCTAATTTTAGCATTGTTCATATTCTTCTTTTTTTCTTATTCTGATCTTAAATCAGTTGTGTTTATTTGTTTTTGGCTTTATATGTATATATAAAGAGGCCATGACCAAACTCAAAAGCTCCCCTGACAAAACCTACTACAGAGAAGAGGGTAAGTAACGTTCATGGAAGTACTGAACAGAGTATGAGATAGGTATGCTACTTTGTGATATATATTATTATTTATGTCTAATCTTAGCATTGTTCATATTCTTTTTTTTCTGATTCTGATCTTAATCAGTTGTCTTTATTTGTTTTTTATTTGTTCTTGGCTTTATATATATACAAAGAGGCCATGTCCAAACTCAAAAGCTCCCCTGACAAAACCTACTACAGAGAAGAGGGTAAGCAACGTCCATGAAAGTATTGAGCAGAGTATGAGATAGGTATGCTACTTAATGATTGATATTATTATTTTTGTATAGTTTTAGCATTGTTCATATTCTTATTTTTTCTTATTCTGATCTTAAGCATATGTCTTTATTGTCTATTTATTGTCTTTATTGGTTCTAGGCTATATCCTATTTTTAAAGCACTTTGAATTTCCTTAGAGTACAGTATGAAAATGTGCTAGGCTATATAAATATATCTGCCTTTACTAATATTTTCAGAAGAGGAAGTCACATATGTCACCAGTAGGGCACCTGTAAGTATTCACAAATCAATTAAAAATTCTAAATTAATTGAACATTTTTGGTAATGTTATATATTATATTATTACATAATATATATTAGTCATCATCTCTGTATTTACAACATTGCAGGTTAGGGAAGAAGGCTCAGGAGAAAGGTTAGTTCTCTGTCAAAACAAATGTAACATTTATAGTGTACCCTGCACCCTAAAATGTGTTCTTTTAGCTGTAAATGAAATAATATGACTTAACTGTGATGCGACACTTCAATGCTGGTGTTAATATTGACAAAATTCAGTTTTTATAAAACAACGCATTCACAGGCTGAAAACAGAACTACACGTCATATATGGTACACTTAGTACGCTCATACATCATCAAATGGACCTTTCGGCAGAAGCGATTTAGACACGCCCATGCTGGTCTGTCGGAGAGCTGACCCACATGGCTCTGAGTCTGAGCTGACCATAACTGCAGCCAGTACATTCCCTCAGCGAACCCAGTGATTCTTGTTTATCCGACAGTGTGGCACGTAGAAACCTAGTTTGGCCTTCTGATTAGTCAGATTGCCTGTCAATCATACAGTTGGTTGCCTATGTGTAAGCTTTGCGTGCTATTGGAACATCCAGGGCTGAGCCGTCAGGTGGCGTACCTGCGTAAAGCTTGAGAACGCAGTTCCATGTCTCTGCTTTCGCTTTCGTCTGCGCCTGCTCTTGCCCGCCCCAACATGTTACAGCTATATAGTAAATGTTAACCTCACACACAAGCACGCTAAATGCATAAGATACAGTAAAGTGCAGCCTGGTCTGCATATTTGTCTAATGTACAAAATATTGTAACACTGTAATGTTGTATCAAAAAGCCACAGTATATGATGTGCAGGTGTTTTACAGCTGCTTTCATTAAACAGCCACGCAACGTAGACTGAATAGTCTGCTGACCAAAACAAGTTTACCCACTCCATACTGCATTCCACTCAATACTAACCGGTACAACTATTAAGCTAGCCTAGCTGTTGTATTAGCCTTACTGGTGTCCTTTGAAGAAAACGCATTCTCAAAATTAAATCAGCGTCAGGTCCTCTTTGTGTGATATTTCCCTTTCAAACTAAAATACTGATCTAAAACTGTATATTTAGTCCACTGATATTCAGTTTTATTTATCTTGATTCTCTATAGCCTAATAATATTGCTCCTTCAAGTCGTACTATATCGGTGGGTAAGCTACAGTACCGTACGGTAGCCTACAACAATTTGTTTGGCGGTAAGCTCAACATGCTAGTCACAATCAACTCACAACATAACTCACATTTGGGGTATTCTGAATTAGTCGAATGATGTTCAAATCTTCACAGAACGCCCCCCTACATATAATGTAAAACAAACACGCCCACATTCACTTTACCATGGAAGATACTAGCGTGGGGCAATCAATTTGCTCATTGATGGGCCCACACCTGCCTAGCAACTAACACAAGAAAACATGTAAATGGTTCATTTCCTTTCGTTTGCATTCTGTAACATGTAAAAAACGTTTAAGAGTCAGAGAGCAGTCTGCTGCTTTCTAACATTACACTGTAACTCAGAATCAAAATTATTTTATTGTTTAGTTTATAAATCAATAAAATATATATTATGTTGGGCCTTCACTGAAAACCTTGATGGCCCTGACGCTTCCCCTATGAGTCTATTTATAACATCAAGGCAAGAATAGCACAATTAATTTAAACTGCTAAAGCACTTAGAGCCAACATCACTAATATTTAATATTTCCCTGCCATATCAACAAGAAAACAGCCACAGTCATCCAAACAATATCAACGCCATATGGAACGGTATTAAGGCTATGGTTTGCAGGCAACTGTAATCAGTTGAAAGCAGCAGTTGAATGTCAGATGACAAGAAACACAAAAGCGAGGGAATAGCCACGCACTGCGTTTAACACATGCAGTTACTGTTGGCAACCCGACATAAATTTGCATTTATAGCAGTTTACTTACCAGTCTAAAATAAACTTTGAGTCAGCATCAAACATAATCTATTTAGGTTGCTTCAGATTCATCCAGCGCTGGAAAGCAACACTCGTTGCCTGTGCACCGGAATGCCCACGTATATAGCGATCGGGCTGTAACTACGTATTGTAGGAACAAAACTAAATAAAAAAGTAATATACTTGTAAGCCAACGGGTTGTAAGCATTCGTTGTTATATCCATGGGTATCACTTGGCATATTTGCAGCCTGAAAGCTAGTGACACACAAAGGTACAAAGTGATATTACAAGAGTGCGGAGCGATCTGTTAAATTCAGAGAATATCTCTACAACGCATTACATACAGGTCTTTGACATATCAAAACTGATATTTCTTATATGTTGATTTTTAAACTAAATATATTACACGTTGCACTGTTCAAGAAGCAGTACAACAGTTCAAGGCCAGAGTTGAATGATTATCATTCATCTCTACAATCACAGGTAGTTTTTTAATATAATATAAAGCAAACCTACTAAATGTTTCTCTTACACAGAAAGACATATTCAAGGCTGAGAACTGAAAGAGACAGTGGAAAAGATTTTGTTAAGGAGTAAGTAAAGTGCAATCATTGTCTGTTCTTGAATAAATACAAATGTGTTTTTTTTTTAGATGCATGGTGTGCTAGTTTAAACGCAGGCATGTATTGCTTTGATCATATCAATGAAATACATACTTTAGTGGGAGCGTCCACATATACGTATACATATGTATATATACATATGTGTATACGTATGTATATACAGTATCTCACAAAAGTGAGTACCTCCTCACATATTTGCAAATATGTGAGCATATCTTTTCATGTGACAACAATGAAGAAATGACAATTTTCTGCAATGTAA
>JAODUE010000134.1:0-13535 GCA_027564755.1 Amblyopsis hoosieri
TACAGTATATACACTCAATATAACAACCCTAACCTTACAGTATATACACTCAATATAACAACCCTAACCTTACAGTATATACACTCAATATAACAACCCTAACCTTACAGTATATACACTCAATATAACAACCCTAACCTTACAGTACAGTATATACACTCAATATAACAACCCTAACCTTACAGCATACACAGTACACACACACCGTTGAAGGTTATTTTCAATATATAAAACTACATCCTCAACATGGTTCCTATGTAAGTAAATGTCAGTTTGGCTGTTTCCATTTGCTTTTCCAAGCCTTTACATTTGCTTCTATGTCACGGCCCCTGTCTCTCTCCTCCACTTGTGCATATATGCTCACCTGCGTGGGCTGCTGGAACTTTTGGGAGGTAAATACTTGTAGCAGTCAGGCTACATTAGTGTGTAAAGAAAACAGTTTTTAATGGGAAGGGGGGGGGGGGGTTTGTCAATAGCTAAGCTAAAGGTATAGAGCGCTCTGTTGATCATTAAGCGCTCTGCTCTCTCACAATAATAAATTAGTTCCACGCAATAATTTTCTCCTAGACGCATTTGTTCTGTCCACTCCGCTGAAATGGTGGAAACTGCACGTCTGAGTGGTGATTCGCTGCACTCTACTCCTCCACCGAGCGCTCAATAGGTTCTCACCATTCTCCCGCCAGTACTTCAGGGGGCTTTCTAACTCAAGCGAGGAGGGTGCTTTGAGGCCTGTTGTCATGTCAACAGGCATGATGAGAGGCTGCTAACAAAGCTCTTTGGAACATTCCGGAGCATCCCAGGACTTGAGCAACTTCCCTAATTAATCACAGGAACTTGTTTGAGCGGATGAAACGATGCGCCGAGAGATGCCGAACAGAGAGGGGTGGGCGTGGCAAGGGAAGAGGTTGTTGGGGGGTGGGGTGGTGGGGGGACATGAAGGAATGGAGAAATGAGCTCAAGCCTGTTTGTGTAAACATTAATCATGGCTAAACTGCTGATAGATTGACTTTACACACAGGAGACAGAGGCACAGGGCACACACACACACATGTGCACATACGCGCACACACACACACACACACACACACAGACCCAGGAGCTCAGGGGCAAGAAACTAGCTTCAATGCCTTCTCCCTCAATAGATGTACTCCCATGAACACAATGCTGCGGCTGCTTGTAATTAAGTTCAACATGTGCAAATCCAGTTGTGAGGCATTGCTTATGAGATCGGCTATATAATCACATAGCCCCAAAAGGGCTTACTTAGCATTTAAATAGGTTCCCCCCACTCTTCGTGTGTGTGTGTGTGTGTGTGTGTGTGTGTGTGAAATACAGAACACATATTGTGCTATTTTTCAATTTGCCTCTGTGTGGCAAAGAAAGAGTATGTGCATGTCATAAATATTGCACTCTATTATGTGTGTGTGTGTGCGCGTGTGTCATAACCATTGTACTCTATTATTTGCGCGCGAGTGTGTGTGCTTGTGTGTGATAAACATTGCACTCTATTATTTGCGTGTGTGTGTACTGTATGTATCAGTGTGTGTGTGTGCTTGTGTGTACTGTACAGGGCCTGCTTCTGTGTGATAAAACTTTATACGCGTTTCATTGTCTGGATTTGCACGTGTGTGTAAGAGAGAGACGATGTTTTCTGTTCTCTTTGCGTGCATGCGTGCGTGAGAATAACCATCCATGTATATGTATTAATTGTTCAGGTCCCACGGAGCACTGTGACATCAATAAAGAGTTTGAAAAGAGAACCAGTGGGAGTAGATGAGAGAAAATTAATTGTGAGTGTGTTTCTTGCTATGCTACCTTTTGTAAAGACAACAAACTCACTTGTGTACTAATAGGAACACGTGTGTGTGTGTGTGTGCGTGCACGTACGTGCATGCATATGTACTTCACGGGGATATGGTCGAGGAAGACCATTTAAAATAGTGTATTGTAGTTTATACCCCAAAGTTAAAGTTCGTCAATTCTCCAGGGATTTGCCTCAGTTATGTTTATTGAATTTCATTTTCCTTGTTTACAGTGACACAAGTTCCTCTTGAAATTTGAATAACAGTGTGAAACAGGATTTACTTCCCTCGTAAGTATGTGCGCTTAATTTTTCAAGATGCAATTCATTTATCAGTGTCCACAGTACAGATTATATTACAGTAAACACTGAACCTTAGTCACTGACACATTGTCCGCACTTTATCCAAAGCGACTTATACATCTGTCAATAGTTGGATCAGACCAATATCAACATGCTGCTCCCATTGCAGAAATGTACATACTGTATAATACTGTTGCATGTGCCCAAAAAGAGCTGAGATTAGAGTGCTGTAGCGCTACAGAATATAGGCCCTATCTGACATATAATTACCACTTTACCTTCAAGTTACATGGAAAGAGCTTAGCAGCATTGTACAGCAATGAACTACAGTAATTATATAAACCTCTACAAGATATATTTTCCTATTTTAACTCTGAACTGGATCATGACAAATTCATTAAAATTACTTATTGTAACCAAGAAACCCAAGAAAAGGAGTATTATGTTAAATGACGCTCAACTGCTAATTAATTTAATGATGTCAGCCGCGTTCTCATTTTCATAGATGAATATTTATGTCAAAAGCATTAAATTAGAAATGGAGAGTCATGAACAAAACATATATCTTCTTCTTCTTTAAAGGTGGTAACACGAAGGCAAATCTTGCAGGCTCTCCATATTAACTTGTACTGAGAGATTAGTCTTCAAATAAAATGGTCGTTCGATTCCTGACACATTACAGAACATTGCAGGGTTGCAGCAAGCATTATCTTGTTATTCTGAAAAGGCCTCGGCTACTGGCTTACAGCCAGTGGTCTGTTGCAGACTTCTACAACAGCACATTCATGTGGAATTACCTTAAAGGAATCAATTCCTATCTGAATCCATTTAGATGGAAGAGCGTATTAGAAAGGTGACGACAACCAACGAATCCCCTCGTGGCATCTGTCATCCCTCTAGGAATTATAGGATTCATCCTGACATGAACTCTCAATAAATAATAGGGCAATCTTAAACCCAACCGCCAGTATATTATTACGTCAATCCTGCCTTAAGGCTGCCGCCCACCGAAGGCATCGACGCGCGCCAAGTGACGCCATGATTTTAGAACTAGTTCCTTTTAACATTTTAGCCCACTGGCAGCGTCTGACGCGCGTCAACGCCAAGGTTTAGAACGCTGTTCTATTTCTTGAGTGTCAGGCCATAAACATGCACTGGATATCTTCAGATATTTGCGCTCCTTTGTCAATTTGTCTTCGCGATTCGAACGTTGCAATCCTTGACGCGCCGCCGAACACCGCCGCCAGCGGGCGGCAGCCTTTGTGCTGCGACTGCGTTCACATGGAACGCTGCAGACGGCAAACCGGATATCATGTTAGCGGACGAGAGCAGGACGTCAAAATCAGTTGTGGCCGGCAAAAAAATGCGAACGGCATGCCGTTGAAAGATAAAATATTTTAATGTTTTGCCGTCCTCCGCGACGGCATTTACAACCGGATGTTTGTAGCTCACACACGGAGAAAACATCGACAAGGAGAAGGTAATACTTTTGGCGCAGCAACACTAGAATACTTGACAAAAATAATTACATAAAGCAGTTGATACTAAATAATTGTGTTGAATATATTTTTTATTAAAGCCTCTAAGTACCTAAGTATTTGTAAACAATGCAACATCGCTATAGCAACTGCCATTTACTGTCTGCCGTGTTCCATGTGAATGCAGCATTAGTATGTGGGCCTTGACAAATGACCGAAGGCTCAAGAGGAACAGGAATCTGCCAATCCAACTTCAAGTTAGAAGTAGATTAAATTAATCAAAGTAACAAAGTATGGGTTGGTTAAATATGTTTTCAGGGAATTGCCTGACAATGTTAATCAAAATGTTGCTACAATGTCCTTGGAGGACGAATCTAGTCTACTTAATTTTTTGCATTTAACATTTTGATTGTCAGGAGGAAATTAGGAATTAGAGGAAATGCCATATTTTGTCTCTATCATATTTAGTTACATTTCAGAGCAGCAAATACAGTTGTAAGGCTCTTATCAAATGCACTTTATAGGCTTATAGTCAGCTAAAGTAAGATAATTGTAAGATATTGCATTTTTTGTCAATTGTACCGAATATCTCCAAGCATTTGGCTAGCAGGTTGTCCCTGCATGCTGAAGAAAATATCCAGTACTTCAACAGAACTACACAGCCCTTGCTCCGTAAATATGAACATTAACAAAGTGGTAAACACAACAACAATACTTCAATGCATTTCAATGTGTGGGGCGGAGCTTCTGAGGAAGTTTGCTTTGATTTGAGCTTTACGTTAGCAAGCGTTCTTGAGAATGACTAACCTCGCCTTTCAATATTTCATCTAACATTCAACTTCTTTGTGCATGCCTCGTCATTGGCACTCTAGGCATTTATTAGATCAGTTTAGTTTAATCATTGACAGTGTATTCAAGTGCCAATAAAAACTTAATTTCAGATGAATGTGATATAAGATCGTTGATACCTTGTCTTTGTTTTCTTTTGTTACTTTTTCCCTCCAAGCTTTAAATAAATATATAAATAAATAAAACACAGCATACTTACATGCCTTCATAGAAAAGGCCAGCATATTTCAGTATACAGTGTAAACAAAGTATATGCATGAATTTGAAGCACATAACTGGACAAAACACCACTGCAAGTGTGTTTGTGTTCATGGGAACCTCGGCCTGCATCTTCGTAGCAGCAACATTATTGTAAATACTACCTATCACATCAGGTTACTCAACTGCATTTACGTCCTGCATTAGGGCACCACGTCTTAAGAGTAGACAACGTTTAATACCCAGCGAGACCCGTAACAGCCCATCCTATTATCTCCTTCATTGCAGCATGTCGGGAAGACGTCAATAAATAATAGGTTGTGGGTGGGCAGGCATTCATAATTCATACGGCCTCCTGCTTTATCAGAACATCGCGCTGCTACAATGATTTATAGACATGGAGGGAGAAGATATTAAAAGTGGGGTTAAAGGGAATAAATCCAGAGGAAAGAGCGGGAAAGGAGAAGAAGATGTTGGCAGAAGAGAGAGAGGGGGGGGGAAGGGAGGGAGACAGCGGGATATTGTTAACTGTGTGCGTGGACGATAAATCATATCACAGTTTAGGTCTCACAGTCCGTGCTGTGTCATGTGTCGTGCCACGCCATTGGGTCCTCTTCTCTCTGACCTTGCCCCCTCTGTGTTTTTGGTTTCCATCCTCTCTCTCTCTCTCTCTCTCTCTCTCTCTCTCTCTCTCATTATTGCAAATGCATTACTTCACTAACTGTGGCTAGCTGCCGGCTATAGCTCAACCAAACAGTTGTCTGCCTTTCCCTTCTCCAACCTCGGCTATAACTTTAATTTTACGGCTAGCTGGCTAAAACGGTGATTGCAGTTTCCCTTTCTGTCGTATCCAAAACGATGCCATAGTCCATAGGTGGACATATTAGGTCGTGAACGTACACTGGTATTTTGCTTTAACCATGCACTGCCATAGCTTTCCAACAAGGGAGGGATACAATTAACCTTTTATATGTTATCACTGCAGGAAAAACACAGGAATAGATCCACATTAATTATAGATAATTTATATACTGTGTAGGTATGCCAGTGCACCAGCATTATATTTTCTGCCTACAGATGGGAAAAAAATGGAACAGACGCTTAAATAACATTAACACCAGTATGACGTAAAAAAAGGTCTATTAAGTTTAATTTAATCATCTGTTTTAGTACAAAATTCTTTAAAGAAATCTGAATCAGTAGCATGTACCCGACATGACTCAGTTTCTGAGACTTTCTGCTCAGAAGGGGCATGCATTGTTCTTTGCCTATGTCATTATAAAACTAGGAAGGCAGTCTGTAAATTATAGGCTGTCAACACCAGATTCCCTCTCATGACGAAATAAATATACAAGAGGAAGGAAAAAAAAAGGTTTCTTTTTAACTTGTAGTCTCACCTTGAAGGGGATATTAATTTAACGTCTACAACAGTGAATAGCGGCAATAAAATGGTAGTATCAGTAAAGAAAATGACGCTGGCTTTGCCTTTCTGCTGTTCGCTATGACATAACGAAGAGATTGAAATGTCTTCATTTACTGAACAGATGCTGTTCAATGACATATGGTCATTACACAAAGTAAACTGTTGTTGTGTGCGGCACGCGTATTTCACATGCTCGCTTGTGTACGTTCATGTGTGTGAACGTTCTGGAGTGTGAGAGTCAACACGTGTGTATGCATCTATTATGAATCACAATGCTCTATTGATGAGGACATATGGTGCCTCCATATGCGAGTGTCAGACTTTGGTAAGACTACATATTGCAATAATTCCTTTGTCAGTTACAGACTCCACGTTGTTGCCTGGCTTGTTACTTCTTGCTAATTTATTGTTTGGTTTTGTCAGTGGAACAAAGTGGGTCTCACAAGGTCCTAAAACGGAACAATTAGCCCAGTTGTGGGCCTGTCACCTCCGAAACAAAGGAAACCCACACTACAACAAAACAGGATAGCTTGTTGACCTAGAAGCCTTTTCGCAAATTAGATAATTCCAGAGCTTTCTCTCCTGTCTATCTTTCTATGCTATTGATGATGCTGTAAAATGCTAAAGGTGAATGCACTGCCCACTCACCTTGCATTTGTTACAGCGGTGTCATCTGCTATAATAAAGGGCTGACTGCACACCGATGGCTAGATCAGATTGTTTACTGTACATTGACTGACAATGCTGAATCCATCAGCTACTGTAAGTGTTGTTTGGACCAAATGATGGGGCAAGATACTGTTTGCTAATGGTGCTTCTTGGGGATTTTGGGACGGGGAATGTACTCTCATGTTAGAGAAACAAAATCACACACTCAGGTGCTTTATTGCGCGTGACGATCAGCACTGTATACCCTGCATTATGTTGTCATGACAATTTTATTATATTTACCTTTCATTATATCATGTATCTCAATTTTAATATCCTGTCTATATTCCCTATTTGTATTATTGTTTTATTGTTGACTTATTTCCATTTTAACAATTCATCTTTATTAATGTATTTAACTGTAAATCACTTTTAGCTGCAACTTTTGTATGAAAAGTGCTATATAAATAAAGTGTATTATTATTATTATTATTATTATTATTATTATTATCTCAGCAGATAACTTCACCAGTATTTAAATCAAGACTAGGCTAGTCTATGAAGATGTAATAATGTACTGTATTCAAGTGTTTGCCATTAGGACTCCACTGGTTATATTTAACAGATGCACATGGTATGATGGCAATGATAAACAATGGAGAAGAGTTCCCGATGAATGATGATACTGGTGGAGATGGGAATGCGAAATAGACGGATTGGCTCTTGAGGACGTGTACAACTGTGATTGGCTGAGCTTGAACAAGAGCGTGAGCATATAGTCCCTATATACCCAGGGAATACCTGTAAGCAGGTAGTTGTCTTGATTGAGAGATATATGATATAAGTGAGTTTGTTGACATTCAGTGTTGCTATTTCCTGGGTTATTGTGTTTTGTTATTTAGACTATGAAACTGGACTATGACATCATTTATGTTTTAGGAATTGTAGTTATGTTCTCTATGATCTATATTTTGACCTGTAATTGCTGAGTTTCTCTGATATTTGTATTTGGCACAATCTCATGGTTCAAAGTAGAAACAATGGAAGGTTTTTCCTATTTCCTTCTACATCTCTCCAATGTAGACCTTACACTATAGTGCACAAGACAAACTACTTTCTGTGAAAGCCAAATGTTGCACTGCCTACCAATTACATGGCAAGCATTTTTGACAGGAGCTTTTAAACTGGCAAGTCTTTACACTCTGTTAAAGGTGAAAGTGACCTCGCGTGTTAAGAGGGCAAACAAACAAACACACACACACACAAAGCAGGAAACTGAGAATGCAGACACAGTTTCAATATCCTTGGCTTCCAAGCCTATAAAGTAAAGTCAGGAAAAGGAAGACTATGTCCCTAGCAAGAGTTGTGTTTTAGGTAGCCTCAGCCTTTTTCATCCATTACGTAGTTGGTTGTTGTGCACGTCAAACAAAATAAATCTCCTGTCAAGTAGGCGGATCTGCCCGCAGTTAGCCAGCGCTGTGTCCCAGACTTTATGCAAAGTAAAGGCTGGCTCCGCGAGACTATGTTGCACACAAGTACACACACACGCCAACACACACAGGCACATACACACACACACACACACGCACGGACACACACAGCTTATGAAAAGAAGATGCATTCTCCCAGGAGAAGCTGCGTTCGTAGCTCCTGCCGGGTGAAGACAAGTGACAAGTGTGCAGACTCACACGCACGCGCATAGACACACCGAGACAACCTGCAGCACAGATGATAGACACACAAACGTACACTCTCATATAAACACACACGCACAGGCGTGTGCACGTGTGTTTATATGTATGCATGTATGTTTGTGTTCTTAGATGCATGCACATTTTAAAAGAGTACATTAGACTCACATGCACACGTGCACACAAACACACGTGCACCGCTCTCTTTCCATTGTGGTATAAGTAAGAGACTCCATGCTGGGTGTGACGTTATTAGAAGTGGCTTAATGGTGCCATATTGTGGCCTTCTTCTGATGTGCGCGCGCGCACACACACACACACACACACACACACACACACACACACACACACACAATGCAGGGTTTCCTCATTGTCTATTGATATTACTTTTATCATGTCTGCCTGCCTGCCTGCCTGCCTGCCTGCCTGCCTGACTGCCTGCCTGCCTGTCTGCCTGCCTGCCTGCCTGCCTGCCTGCCTGCCTTCCTGTCTGCCTGCCTGTCTGCCTGCCTGTCTGCCTGCCTGCCTGCCTGCCTGCCTGCCTGCCTGTCTGCCTGCCTGTCTGCCTGCCTGCCTGCCTGTCTGCCTGCCTGTCTGTCTGCCTGCCTGTCTGCCTGCCTGCCTGCCTGCCTGCCTGCCTGCCTGCCTGTCTGCCTGTCTGCCTGGTTACTTTGTAAGCTGACAAGACAATTACCGGCTTGACTGACCAGCTGTCTAACTGTCTAACTAGCTCAGCAACAGTGTCCCACTGATTGCTATTGGTATACTTATTCTACTTGGGGATCAAACCAAATGAATATTTGTGTATGTGTGTGAGTGTGTGTCGGGGGGGGGGGAGGGGTGAGCCAGGTAATTGTTAACTCTACTCTGTAATCTGTTACAACAGTAATCATGTGATTGATGCCCTGCTGAATGCTGAACGACAGATGTTGATCTCACCTTGTGGATGTGCAAACATCTCTCCGTCTCTCAATGTGCTTCTAGTTCTAGACATCCACACTCTTGACGGTGGTCATTTTTAGGGGGAAATCCATTCGACTGTACCCAGATTAGCATGTTGATCCACTTGGTAATTGAAACGGGCTCAATAGGATTGTATTGGGATACAGTGCAGTGGGTCTAAAATAGCCAGGTAAACTCTCATCTTGAGGGTGTCGTTTTACGGGTCTGGGGGGGATGAAAAGCCACATTCACCTGGTATTTATTGTGAGATGGGGAGAGAGAATTTATTTTTATTAAACGTGCTTTTAGATGATGTTAATGAAAGTAGTTTAGCTACTGTATATGACTAAATGTTCTGAACTTGTTTCTAATGTACCTTATGCGATATTCTATTATTTAATGTAAATGTCTCTCTTCTCTTTTGCTGCAGCTATTGTTTTCTCATATGCATTCTATTCTGCTATGTGTTTACCTTCAGTGTGGTCATGTCTTCTGCGCGGTATTCTTCTCCTCTGAGGCTCTGTAAAGCACTCGGGTGCAAAAATGTTTTTCTTCCAGTGTGCTATAAATAAAGACGCCTTGACTTTTAGAGGATCTAATTGGAGGCTGCACTGTGTATTTTTCCCGCACTTTCTGTTTGGCTGTCCGGTGAAAGTATAACAAACAGCCATAGGACCAGTCACCTGTTTGCCCTTTTACAACAACCTGCAGTCCTCTGTGGTTGAGGAGCTTCTATTAAATAACTTCATTTGTGAAAAGATGTCTGCATCTGTTTTATAGGCTACTCTAAATTAGGGATGGCACCGATACGATACTGATATCGGTCCGATACTGACTTAAATAGCTGGATCGGTATCGGTGACAATTGGACAGTTGTAACCGATCCATGGGGCTGATCCAATTACATTAATTTACACACATAGGCCTACTGTCAAGCATCAGCCATGTCTAACCTACCCTGGCCACACTATCAGCAACAGGTTTCTTAAATGCATCTAAGTCCAAAAATAGAGATGGGCTGTCATTTACTTTGCAGTTTAACTTAAAACTTAATTTAACACTGGAATCGGAGCGGTACTCGGTATCGGCCGATACCCAAAGTGCCGGTATCTGTATCTGTATCGGGACTGAAAAAACTGGATCGTGCCATCCCTACTCTAAATGCACAGTGTGCCAGTCCACTGCACACCTGTACAATAATATGCATCTTAATCAGCATCTTGATATGCCATACCTATCAGGTGGGTGGGTTGTCTTGGCAATGGTAAAGTGTGCACTAATGTAGCTTTTCAACAAATATGTGAACACATTTGGAGAGTTAACAACATTTATTGTGCACACAGTGGAATACTTAGATCTTTGGCTTGAGTCAAAGGGCTAGGGTTAGTTACTCTTGAACGGTTTCTAATTTCGATCTCAAATCTAAACAAACTCCCCCTGAAACTCCGCTCCCTCCCACACATCGAAATGCATTGCGAAGTAAAGCAGCATTGTTGTTGTGAGCGGTGTTCACCACTTTGTTTATGTTTCTATTTACCGGGCCGGTGCTGTGTAGAAGTACCTGATTATTTTGTACGATAATTTAAGCGAAATGCGAGGAGATATTTGGTGAATTTGACAAAAAGTGTATTCGCTTACAATAAGATTGCAATAACTGACTTTACCTTTAATTTAATTCATGACGTTTGGGAGCAAAAACAATGTCTATATTTCTGTTGAGTGTAATTGTATACATTTCGCTGTAATTTGGCAGATATACTGTAATGTTTTGTAGCCTTCTAAATATCATCCTGCTACTACCATTATGCGTTTATAATAATATCTGTAATATCTGTAATGCAAGCCCAAGCAAGCCATGACATATCACCGTGTGTCACAGATAATACATTTTTCATGAGCACAACCCCTCTTTCTCCATACCTTGGGCCTCGCATCACTTTGGCAACAGATACTCTTTAGAGATTATCAGTGTGTAAAACTTTGTTCCAGAACTTTTGTGACCCACCACAATCTTAGAACTGATGAGTGGTTTCTATCTTTTGGTATAGCTTATACGTTTCTACTCTCAAGTCTTCCAACGTCTTTCTTCTTCAGGACATTCCATATTATTGCAAGGGCTATAGCTAATGCTTGTGCAGGCTCTGTCTAACATATTTCTTCTCTTTTCTGAAACCGCAATACTTTTCTGCCAAAGAAAAGCTCTCTGGTCTTAATGCTTGTCCTTCCAACACAATTGTGGTTTTCCCAGGCAAAAATCCAGATCTTAAAATAACTATATTAAACTAAATAAAAGCCTCAATTCGGATCTGTCGTCTTATGTATAGTATC
The DNA here is from genome assembly GCA_027564755.1 of Amblyopsis hoosieri. Lineage (NCBI taxonomy): Eukaryota > Metazoa > Chordata > Actinopteri > Percopsiformes > Amblyopsidae > Amblyopsis > Amblyopsis hoosieri. Next base: position 11,662 of record JAODUE010000134.1, read on the forward strand.
TCTTAATCTTAACAACTTGTATTCAGTTTAAAGAAAAACAAAGGAATTAGCCTTGCTGTTTCAATACTTTTGGAGGGGACTATATTTTCTTTGCCCATTCTAATCTATATTACTATCATTATTTAGCTCCCACTTTTAATGCATTTTCTGCCTTTGCACCTCAGACTGTCCCTGTTTAGATAGAGTGCATTACTGTGTGTGTTCCCCCCCCCTTCCCCCCCATACATATACACACACAAAGTAGTGCCAATGTTTGAAGGTACTGTACTCTGTACACTTCTAAAATTGCCCCTGGGGGAAGGGGGGGGGGTGTTTGGTTGAAGCCAGTGGTGCAAAAGCGTACTCGTTTGAGTTCAAAGCTCTGAAAGCATGTATGCCCCTCCCGTACCTGAGCTCTGACTGACGGCCACACTTTCACGCACAGTTATTTTTCCGAATATACACATCAAGCTGGAGCGCTGGTGGGGCTCTAACACTTTAGAAGTGTGTCTTTACTTTAGTTTTACGGCATTGAAGCTACAGTAAGGCTGGTAGAAAAAACAATGATATTCTCGCTTCTGGTTTTCTGGGGTGGTTCAGTCAATACCGTGTTCTATAACATTAAAGATTTTAAACAAATGCATTTAGAGTGAGATCGTTTTTTTCCCCTCAGTCTGTTGGTGTATTTGCGATAGTCTTAAGTATTTGCATTTTGTTAATATTGGCATGTAATCTCTGCAATTTTTCATTTACAGACCTGTGTGGGTTAGGGTGTGCGTGTGTGCGTGTGTGTGTGTGTGTGTGTGTGCGTGCGTGCGTATGTTTCTGTCCAGCTGGTAAAGCTAGTGAAGGTTGTTGCGGTAAACATGTTACTTTTAAAAGTTTAAAGTAGCATGTTGCACTGAAGGATCTCTCTCATTCGCTGTTTCCGCTTTCTGCTTCCTGAATGTATTGCACAGTCTTCTCTTTCTACTGTATAGCGGCAAGTGTCTTTCATCTTTTTTTGACATATGCACTCTTTCTCACCCTACCAAAGTTTCCTACCTTCACCCCTTCCCTTCCATGAACCCTTTAACCATCTCTTTCATTCATATTTTCCCCACCCTCTCTTCATTTAACGTCCTTCTTTCATTCTTTCATTTGATGTTGGCATACTATGCACTAGGGCTCTCTCTCTCTCTCTCTCTCTCTCTGTAAGTAAAGCAGACATCAACACTGACCTTCCCACTTGTGTTTATGTGGAGTTATAATCACTCTCTCTTCCTCAGTTGAACTCATTTGCTCACCTTTCATCAAGCTCTGCTGCTCTTTCCAAAATCTAAAGTCCAAAAACATCTCCTTGGATCAAATCAACCTCCCCAACCTGCCTCATTATTAATATTTTTAACCATCTGTCGGAATGTGCTGGAATTAATTGTGATATTGAACCTTTGACGGGAAAGCCCACCATGATTTAAAAAAATGTTCTGTATCGCTTCATCACTATAGACCTTCTCTATACCTCCCTGGTCCCTTGTTCCTTGTTGAAGTAGATGTAGAAGGTTCTAGGAGACCTCCAAGGTGACCTTTGAACCAGCCACCTCTTCCTTTTGTGTGCGCTAAGGAAGAGATACATTCATCTCATATTGGTTACATAATCAGTATAAATTATCTGCGTACATTGTATTGAAATGCGTAGCACAGTACGGCACAGTATAGAAGCCTAATATACACTAGCATGATATTATGTAAGACTGAGACAGATAATGAGATGCATGTCTTTCTCCGAGCCTCCTCTCTCTCCCCCCCCCCCCCCCCCCCCCACGTGGGGGGGGTGGGGAACGCACCCCCGGGGCGGGGGGTGTTGGGTGGGGGGGGGGGGGGGGGGGGGGGTGGGGGGGGGGGGGGGGGGGGGG